>CANYBF013385498.1:0-13572 GCA_948192965.1 Dalechampia spathulata
CTCTCTTTTATTTTCACCAAAACATCATATGTAACCCTAATTAGGTTTAGGGTTATAATAAGTTAAGTCATGTGCATATCACATGCTTCTGGCGTGTGACTTGCATATGACTGACTTAAATTTCCTTCCAAAAGCACATGCTAATCATGTGCTCTTCCACTTAATTCATCATATGTGAATAAGTCATGTGACAATCACATTTTGACTATTAAGTCAATCAATTCCGTCAAAATCCCGTATATACCATGCATGGAGAACATGTCATCTTAAATCACTTGTATCTTGAGTTCTACTCATCAAATATCAGTGATCTTGGTATCCAATCAAAGCTCTTTTCATGATCTTTCTAATGAACATGACAAATTCTAGTTATCTAATAATCAAAAAATATTATTTCACTAATATCCATTCGTGATTATCATTTCCTTACTTTTAGTGTGTGACCTTTTAGGTTTTTGACATGTCGGCAACGTATGAATATATTATTAAACTTCATTTAATAATATCACATATAAATCATGAGTGATGTCTAGTCACACATCATGACTACCTAAATGTTAAGAGGTCATTAGTTTGACTACCACCCTTCCACATCAGATTCTGTACAATAAACTCCTTTCACCATCTTTTATCTCATTTAGGTTTGAGTATAGATTAATGTCAACTCAATGCATGATCAAGTATGTTAGATCATGCCCTAAATTTGATGTTTCATGTACTATAATCTTTATTCTTAAAATGCCCTTATGAAATTCATTCATTAATAGGCATTCTACTCTAGCCAGAGATTCCTAAATAAAGAATATTACATGAATCAATGAGATAAACCCCTACAGTTGATCTAGAGTGGTGAATCCTTTATTGATAAATAAATACCTTCAACTACTTCACACTATATCCAACCTCCAAGTTTTGAATGCCTCATATAGAGGAATAAAACATATGAGTCAAAACATAGTGATCTATAATGAAGATAACTTTGTTATCTCAAGTCTTAAGGATACTTGCACTACTAATATGAGTGAGATATACTTCATAGACATAGATCAATCATCTATATGAAATCTCACCGGCAAGGCCTCCAATGAGACAGCCTCCCACTACTCATCCACATGTTCACTTTAGACAATTCTTATCATGATGAATGAGAATCATCCCTAAAAGAAGTGTAACATGTACTGATCTTAACCGCATCAATAATATCTATTCTTATTAATACATTGATCAGGGATAATTTAGATATTGAACATTTGCATACAATAAGAATCTCATTTCATAAACTTCTTTATGAATTCCTTTATACTGTTCCAGTATCTTGGAATTCATTATTTAGTTAATAACTTATTGAGTAAACTGAATAATGAATGATGCCTTTTATTGATAAATGGTTCAATATCAAATTACAATGAAACATGATGCTCTAGAGCATACGCTAATATGCAGTATAGAATCCTAAGTGTGGTACAACACCTATAGCTTATACTCATCATCCATAGCATATCTAGCTCTAAGGGTCTCTACCAGTACGATTTTGCAGCGAGGCCAGGTCCTCTCTACATGCTCTGAGAAGTAAGACAGTAGTCATTCTCCCTTAAACTTAATTAGCTGAGGGATAATCTATTTATGGCGGTACTGATAATAGACTCTGGCAGGACTATAAGGAGTATAGCATTTGAATCCCGACAGTGGAATGCAATCTATATATATCCTTACCATTACATGCTATATATACCACAGACAACTCCACCTAACCTCATTCTCTAGGATGGCTCTCATCCACTTAACCCAGCCATCGGATGTCAACATCCTCGCCTCGTTAAAGGTGTAGCCTCTCTATATACGGCTATGAGGTGTGTACCTCTATGGGTCACTCGCTAATGGTCCCAGGATCCCCAGCTTCTCTTAAAGCTAGATCTAAAAAGAAAGAGAAAAAAAAAAGAAAGTTCACTAAGTTGAAAACCTTACAAAAGGCTGCTCAGGCAAAAATTAGAGTAACTCGCTGAGATGAAAACCTAAAGGGGTAATTCAGGTCAAAGTTAAGGTCTAAAAAAATATTAGCCCGATGACTCAAAAACCTTATAAGATGTGACTCATATAAAAATTAGGACAAAAATATAGCTTTTCTAAGTTAAAAACCTATAAAGGCAGTTTAGAATTCATAGCTTTAGCTAATGTAGACTACCACTAAGCCATCCGGATTGACCCTACCTCACTCTATCTAGCCTTAAGATCATCTTTATCATGATCATTAGAAAGGGGGTTTGACCCTGCTCCATCTGGTCTATCACTAAGTTAATCAGCAATGATTGTAAGTAGTGACCTCACTATTGTAGGGCTAATGTCAAATGCCTTGATCAGATATAGGATTGCCTCTCCAGTAGGTGCCAATATTATCAGTATCACCGTCATGCTACATGTGACTCTGAGGATAGCAGTAAACTCCTCATGCATCAGACATAGCTCTATGTGTTCAAACCAGATGACATAGGCCGTTAGATCCTAGAACTACATAGCAACGTATAGAGAAGCAGTGTTAATGGAGATTTGTTTGAATGTCTTCAGATACTGGAATCCAAACTCACTCATTTAAATCCATGTAATGTTGTTCCACTAACGAGAAATAGTAAGGAAAGTATAAAGTGATTACTGAGTCATGATCTACTCCTGGATGGAAGAACATATAGGTTATGTTTTGACAGAGAGGCATAATGCATATTATTCTTGCAAAATAATAATGGCAATAAGCATCTTGGGTTTCACTATAAATCCAAAAGATACAGAGTTTGAACATTTAACAGTTTGCAGTGTTTGTATACCACAATTTGAGTGTATTAGGCCTTTATGCTTGGTTGCATTACTCTATTCTATGCTCTAATATAAAAGCTTTAGAGTTTTGACACCATGCATATGGAATTTGATATTGTGTCTACCCTAGGCATCATCATCTCTTGGCTGCTCCTCATCTAGACTAAGATTATTGGGAACCTCAATATTTTACCACTCTAAGCATGCCACCAACCAGACAATCTCTCTGCCTATCTACTCAATCATTTGACCATAGCAATCTTGCTCCTCTCACTCTAAGCGCTGACTCGTCTACATTTGTACAATCATATAGGTCTATGAGTAATGCATTCATGCATAACTTAAGTCATGCATAACTATGACTTTTGGGAACCTCAATGCTGTATGCTTCATTATATGCTTCACTTATCATATGATGTGTGCCATATATAGCTTACATGTGGCACATATCATGCTATGTGTGGTACACATAGCATCTAGTTTTATCAGAAAATGCTATTTTTATCTTATTTTTTACTTGTTTTTTGATGTTTTTTGAAGTTCTCAGTCGCATTAGAGGCTTCACAGTAGCCCTAATCATCTAAGTTCATCATATATCATTCATATTTTATCAATTTTGGCTTTTAAATCATATTTCCCAAGTTAAATGCTTATTTAATTTGTTTAATTGATGTTTAATGACATGATTAGCTTTGATTGGTTGAGTTTGTTATCTTCAATTGGCATTTATATGATGTTAGTGACTCCCTATTCATTGTATCATGATCAATTGTTCATGATTTTGACATTAACTCATTTAATTACTCAATTAATGTTATTTTAATTATTTTTATTGTTGTCACTTCACATGTTTAGCTTGATTGGACATTGATTTATTTATAAGTGATATTTCATATGATCTTAGAAAAGTCCAATTTTGCTATTGATCGATTTTGCCTAAAATTGATTATTTTTGCATAATTTTCATAATATGGCTTGTGTTTATTCATATTTTAATGATTGTTGCCATTATATTCATTGGGCTTTGGCTCTTGATTTATGATTTCACATGGTATAGAATTAGTTGATATAGTCCTAAATTTTATTTGCTACTAATGATTTTGCTTGTTTATTTTGTATTTTCATTTGTGCATTTTTGGCTTATGCTATCCAAGGTTAACTTTTTCCCAAGTGGATGAGACATTGCTTAATGTCTTGAATTTTGCATCGATGAAGATTCTTTGTAATAGAATAGCTTTAAAATCCCAGTTGAAACAGATGATAACATAAGATTTATAATGGTTCGGCACAACACTTTGCTTATGTCCACTTCTCCTAAGTTTAACTTAGGGTTCCATTAAACACTTCACATATACAATAAAGAATTCTTCTCACAAGAATTCAATCCCTAGCATTTTCAAGGCTCACACTCAAACCTTTATAATCACAATCAAACTCACACTATTCAACTCTTAATTACAACAATAATGCCCAAGCATAATCATACATCAACCCAAAATTACAAGTGAAAAGATTAAGGTTGTGAAAGAATGAGAAAGAGGGAGATAGAATCAAATTGCAAGTATGATTTGATTTCAAACAAAGTTATGATTTGGTTTCAAATAAATTTACTTACTTGCAGAAGAGTTTCCTTGGCTTTAAATATGTTCCTTACTCAAAATAGATCCGTTAGGAAGTAGAAAATCACTTAATAGACCCATTAGAACATTTAAATTTAAAGCAAAAACTTTTTGTAAGAAATGCATATTGCCATACGTGATACCATATATTCATACTACTACTTAAAAAGCAATACCAACTTGGGCAGTGGCTGTGGTACGACCGTACCACCCACTTGGTACGCCCGCATAAAACTTGCTACCAAATTTAGCATATAGTATGACCAACCCATGCTATCATACGACCCAATGCATAAATAATGGTACACCCATACCCAAACCAGTACTCCCATACTAAACACATACCTGTATCATTCACATTTTCAACATTTTTTATTTAAATTAACTTAAATTAATTTATTAAACATAAACATCAAAATAATGAGTCTAACAATCTCCTCCATTTTGATGTTGATAATCAATTTAAGTTTAATTTCAAAAACATACTCAAATTATGAATTTTTATGAATTTGAAATTCCCCCCCTTTATTTTTGAATTCATGCAATTAATTTTAATTAATTAATCAACATAAAGAGAATAGTAAACATATATATGAATGAGAGAATTAAATGGCATAAATATCATAAATACTAGAAAAAAATAATGAACATAATCAATAGAAGTCAAAGTAAAGTCAACTATAAAAGTTAAATAACTAGAAAAGTCAACTAAGCTACTAACTATTCTATCCCTATCGATATATCTCTCCCTTTATTAATAACAAAAAGCATCAAGAGGAAGAGTGATAAATGGATGGAGTAAAGAACCAATGGACTAAAGAGTAGCAGTAGTCAAGGCTTGAAAATCCTGGAACTCTTAAGTCTGTTGGAGGAGTCATTAATCAATAGAATCAAAATGATACTTGAAATCATCAAGTTTAGTGTTGAGCACCATAAACTATTATGAAATCAAATCCACAACAGGCTGTGGAGGAGCAGCAGCATCAGCAGCAATATAAAGAGCAGCAACAGCATCAGGAATTACAACACCAGAAGAGGATCTGCCCTTGATCTGTCCCTTTCACTTGCGACTCAGGGCCCCCTGATGTCAGCTATCATTGTGAGGTAAGTTAATGCAAGCTTAAAGTGAAGCAAGAGTATCACCCTCTCAGTACTTTGTATTTGAAGGAATGGGCACCTGCATGTGCTGGCAGACCTCGACTGCCTTAGCACCATACAGTGCAATTATATTATTGGGAAGGCCCAATACAAGAAGATGCTTTAAACATCTCTTAATATATTTTATATGGATAGAGTACTCATTTAGGCAGTTGGGTTTAGAGATCATTGAATGCTCAATGAAAGACATATCAAGATTAGGACTAGAGGGTCCAGGAATAAGAGAATCAGAAGGGAAACTCTTTAAAAAATGATAGAGGTGAAAGATGTGAGGACTAAAAAGAATAGCTCAACCAGGCTATTTCTGATTACCAACTTCAAAGAATTGATTTTGAAGTCAGCAACCAATCTAAATTCTGGGGCTAGTGACCATAGAGTGAAGAAAAATCAAACCAGGGCCGGTCACCATATCATTGCACTCTGATCATCCAAAAAGAAGGTAGGTGATCAAACGATGACAGTAAAAGACAAAGGGGGATTTGAAAGAAGAGTCTTTCAACCTTGAGGGATGAAAAGAAGTATCGAATGTTATCTTCTTCCAGAAAGTAGAAAGGTCAAAATTATAGATTTGGCATTTTCAATGCCATTAATTTAGAAATCAAAAATGGCATTAAACTCGAATTTTATGAGTTTGTAATTATGTAAAAATAATTTAAATGTACAAGTGTAAGATGTATCGAGTTTAATGTTTGTAAAAACTTGAATGACAGAGAATTAAGGGATTTTTTATCAATAAAAGTGAAATTGGACCAACCAACATTAGCAAGCAAGCATTTAACGTCAGCTTCTAATCCGATAGTACATAGAGTAGATACGCATGCAAAATGACATGGTGAAAACTGTTTGGTTCAAAATAGCCTGTCTAGAGCCAAATAAAGGAAAATTAGGCATAGGAGGAGTACGATCCTTGGTTTGTACACATTTGCCCTTGTCTCAGGGATGAGACGAAGAACCACCATGGTTACCACATGAAGTCATTTTGAAAAATCAAAATTTTTGCAAAATTTCAACAGAGTTTCAACAGAAAATCAAAAATCCCAAAAATTCACAAATCAATAAAATAGTAAAATTTTCACACCAATTAGTTAAAAATATAATAATAAATAATAAACTCTAAAGAATGATGGCAAAAAAAACAAGTAAATATAAGTGAAAACTACAAAAACAAACCAAAAATGTATTTTAATGAAAATAGTGAAAATTCAAATGAAAATCTGTGTTTTTGAGTGGAATAGACCAAAATTGATGGAAAACACAATGGGAGGAAGATTTAGAGTGTTTTGGGAGTGATTTGGTGGAGAAAATCAAGAGAAATTAGAGATAAAGGGTTGGTGGTGATGGGAGAGTGAAACTGAAAAACTGGAAATTTAGGTTAAAATTGGGGATTTTAAGTCATGTACAGACATACCAGATCGCATACTACCATACCAACTCACTAAAACTCAAATTTATGGAAGAAAACATATGAGTATAGGTGTACCATATCAGGTACGATCGTACCAAAATAATGCCTTTGAAATATATGGGCGTGCCACTTGAGGCATATGGCCGTACAGAAGCTACTGCCAAATTTTGGAATTTTTGATAGAAGAGGCATATGGGCGTATAGGACAGCGTATAACTATATGAAAGTTACCAGATTGTTGACTCCTTTGGGTCTATGGTCGAACTTCTAAGGACGTATGGTTGTATAGAGCCTTTTGTTAAAAATGGGAATTTAATCTAGAAGAGCCGTACGGGCGTATCAAATCCAGTACGGGCATACCAAATATTGAAATTTGGATTTTGAAAAGGATTTTTGAGAATTTTTCTTGAGTTTTAAGATTCAAAATACATTCTTACTTCAAAAATGATCAATCTATCATCCTTAACTCATGCTTAATGAAGTTTAAATGTTCTTCATATAGGGGTTTTATGAAAATATCAGCAAGTTGGTGAGTTATATCAATAAATTCTAATACAACTTTCCATTTTTGCACATTATCACATAGAAAATGATGCCTAATGCTAATATGCTTGCTCCTAAAATGCTATATAAGATTCTTAGACAAGTTGATAGCACTACTATTATCATATTTAATAGATGTACATAAGACATATACATTGTAATCTTTTAATTATTATTGAATCCATAGCACTTGAGCACAACAACAACCAATAGATATATACTCAGCTTCAATAGTAGATAGAGAAACATAATTTTATTTCTTGCTAAACTAAGAAACCAAACAATTCCTTAGAAAATGACATGTTCCAAAAGTACTTTTCCTATCTAACATATTTCCAACAAAATTAGCATCAGAAAAAGCAATCAAGTCAAATGAAACACTTTTAGGATACCACAAGCCATAATGTGAAGTACCAATCAAGTATTTGAATATACATTTTACTACACTCAAGTGAGATTCCCTAGGTGATGCTTGAAAATGAGCACACATACATACAACAAACATAATATCTAGCCTAGAAGCAGTTAGATAGAGTAAACTACCTATCATACCTCTATATTTCTTTTGATCTACTTGTTTGCCATTTTCATCTAAAGAAAGCTTTGTGGTTGTACTCATAGGAATTTTGTTTGCTTTAGTATCATTCATCCCTAATTTCTTTAACACCTCTTGAGTGTACTTATATTGATTAATGAAGATTCCATCATCATATTGTTTGACTTAAAGTCCTAAGAAGTACTTTAATTCTCCCATCATGCTCATTTCAAACTCCCCCTACATACACTTAAAAAATTCCGTACACAACTCTTCATTAGTAGCACCAAATATAATGTTATCAACATATATTTGTACAAGTAAAATTTCATGTTTATAATTCTTAATGAAGAAAGTTATATCAACCTTGCCTTTTTCAAAACCATGATCAATCAAAAATGAACTTAATATATCATACCATGCTCTTAAAGCTTATTTAAGTCCATACAAGGCTTTGGTGAGTTTGAAAACATGATTTGGTAAGTCAAAATCTTCAAAACCAAGAGATTGTTCAACATATACTTCTTATTTAATAAAACCATTTAAAAATGCACTTTTAACATCCATTTGAAATAGTTTAAAATTCATATGAGATGCATATGCTAACAACATTCTAATTGCTTCCAATCTAGCAATATAAGCAAAAGTTTCATCATAGTCTATGCCTTCTTCTTGACTATACCCTTGTACTACTAATCTAGTCTTATTTCTAGTTATTGTACCATCCTTATCTAATGTATTCCTGAAAACCCACCTAGTACTAATAACAGAAGCATTCTTAGGTTTAGGTACTAAAGTCCATACTTTGTTCCTTTTGAATTGGTTAAGTTCTTCTTGTATATCAATGACCTAATTTTCATCATTTAAGGCTTCACTAATGTTCTTTGGTTCTATTTGGGATATAAATGTAAAATTTTTATGAATATCCTTAAAATGAGAATGAGTAGTTACCCCTTTTGATGTTTCACTTATGATTTGCTCCTTAGGGTGCCCCTTTAGGAATTGCTAATCTTTTGGTAGATTATGTGAAATTTGAGTAGTAGCCAGGTGAGGAGGAAGCTCGTTATTTTCTTCCTTTTCTACATCCTTTAAGATCACTTCTTATTATTGGTTCTCATGTTCCTTTTCTTGTTCCATTAGTATACCTATATCATCATCAATAAGTTCCTTTCTTGGACTAACGAGGTTAGTTTCATAAAAAATAATATGCATAGGTTCTTCAATAACCAAAGACCTTTTATTAAAAACCCTATATGATTTACTAAATTTTGCATATCCAAGAAACAAACCTTCATCCATTTTAGGATCAAATTTTCCAAGATTGTCCTTGGTATTCAAAATATAGCACTTACAACCGAATACTCTAAAATATGAAATTCTTGGTTTTCTACCATTCCATAGCTCATAAGGAGTTTTATTCAAAATGGGTCTTAAATGAACTCTATTTGATACATAGCAAGTGGTATTAACTCCTTTAGCCTAAAAGTACAAAGGTAATTGGTACTCATTAAGCATAGTACGTGCCATATCATAAAGAGTTCTATTTTTCCTTGCCACTACCTTATTTTGTTGAGGAGTTCTAGGAGATGAAAAGTTATGATTAACACCATGCATATCATAAAATAATTTAAAGTTTCATTTTGAAATTCCTTTCCATGGTCACTCCTAATTGATGAAATGTAAAATCCCTTTTCATTTTGCATTCTTTTGGTTAAAGTTTGAAAAGCACCAAATGCACCATCTTTATGAGCTAGAAATGAAACCCAAGTAAATCTAGAGTAATCATCTACCACAACAAGTTCATAATGCATACCTCATAAACTAGCAATCCTATATGGTCCAAATAAATCCATATGAAGCAATTGAAGGGGTTTAGTTGAGGTTACCTTATTCTTTACCTTAAATGAGGATTTTACTTGTTTACCCATTTGATAAGCTTCACATACCTTGTCTTTGAGAAATTTGATTTTGGGAAGTCCAACTACATGTTCATTTTTACCAAGGTCTCCAATGCTCTCAAAGCTTGCATGTCCAAGCCTTCTATGCTATAGCCATGAATCCTCACTTATGGAGACAAGACACTTAACATTTTTATTAGTAAAAGAATTTAAATCAATCACATAAACATTTTTAATTCTTTCACCTTAAAATATCAACTTATCATCACATATTCTATAAACAAGGCAACCTTTAGGATCAAAAACTACCTTATAACCATTGTCACAAAGTTGACTTATACTTAATAAATTATGTTTCAATCTTTCAACCAATAAAACTTTATTAATAGAAAAAGTGGATTTCTTACCAATTTTGCCAATGCTAATCACCTTACCTTTGGCATTATCTCTAAATGTGACATTACCACCATCCTAATTCTCTAAATGAGAGAATAGACTTGTATTTCTTGTCATATGTCTTGAGCATCCACTATCAAGGTACCATCTGTTGACATTTAGCTTGGATCTCAAACATACCTAGCAAACAAATAAGATTACTTTATTAGTTGTATGTCCCTTTTTATTGCAATAATGACAAGTAACATTTTTAAATTTTGAATGGTTATGAGTGTTCTTTCTTTTAAATGCATGATCATAACCCTTCTTACATGAACATGAACATTTATGAAACTTATCATATTTCCTATTGGTTCTAGTTTAAACACCTTTGTTTTTATGTTCAATTTCTTTTATATTAGAGGTGGATGCTTTCAAAAATACAATTCCTTTAGACGAAGTAGAAGAATTTTGATTAAAACCAATTCCTTCTCTATTTCCGCTAAGTTTTTGGCATTTTAAAATTGAGTCAATTTTAACACCTCCTTTTTCAAAATTTGAAAGATTTTCCTTTAATAAATCTCTTTCTTTTGAATCTTATCATTTTCATTTTTTAATACTTTATTATCTTTTTCCAAAATTTCAACTTTATCCTTATAAGAAGCAAGTTCATGTTGCAAATTGTTTTTCTCTTTTGAAACACATGAAAATTGATTTTTAAGAGTTTTGCTTCATTTAGCCAATTGTTCATACTTTTCTAAAAGAACTTCTAACGCATCATTCTCATCATCATCATTTTCATCATTACTATAATACGATTGAGAAGATGTTGTTACCTTATCCTTATCGTCATCCATGAATGCCATAAAGCAAAGGTTTATTGTGCCTTTATCTCAGGATGCCCTATCATGGGTCTCACTATCATCATCTCAAGCAGCTTTCAATGCCTTATTTTTGAAAGGCTTGAATAGCTTGTTAAGAAGAGGCCATTCATTCCTCATATACCCCGGCTTGTTGCACCCATAACAAATTGCAGGACCCCTTTTGAATGTATTATTTTTGTTTTGGTCCTTCCTTACTTTTATTAGCTTTCTAAAGTCCTTCTCATACCTCTTCTTTTTCATGAGAAGGTTTTTCACTCTTTTGGAAAGGAGGGCAACTTCATCATCAATGTCTCCTTCACTTTTGGAGGCTACATCCTCTTCCTTAAAAGCTTTAAGTGTTATTCCTCTTCTCTCATCTTCCTCAATTTCTTACTTGAGATTAATCTTATGTGAAAGGAGCTTTTCAAGTAATACATCAGTTGATAAAATTGACAGATCATTAACTTCTTCAATTGAGGTGACTCTAGTTTCCCAATCCTTCTTTAGTAATACTCATAGGATTTTGTTGTTGATATCTTTCTTTTGATATATTTTGCCTAACTTCATTAACCCATTCATGATCACTATAAGGCAATTGTACATTTTGGATATTGACTCATTTGCCTTCATTGTGAACAAATCATATTAATGAGTTAGAAGCTGCACTTTCTTGGTTCTGATTTGGTTGGTTCCTTCATGGTGTATCTCCAAGGCATCCCATATTTGCTTAGCCGTAATACGATGTCAAACATTGCCATATTCTTCATGACTAATAGCATAATACAGCATGTTCATTACCTTCTTTTTCCTACCATTTTCCTTGAGTTCTTCTCTAGTCCAAGTGAGCTTGAGAGTTATGACACCATCATTTATGATGGTTGGAGGAGAAAAATCACATTCAATCATATCAAACAAATCCACTCCATCACTTTCCAAGAAGACTTCCATTCTATGCTTCCAATACAAGTAATTTGTTTCATCAAAGAAAGGTGGTCTAGTGTAGGATTGACTTTCAACACCTTGAGTTATCATTGACTTTTAGCTCTAGAACATTAATTCTAATAATAAATGAACACCATGCTTTAATACCAAATGAAATCCCAATTGAAACAGATGGTAACACAATCTTTATAGTGGTTTGGTACAACACTTTACCTACATCCACTTCTCCTAGGTGTCAACTTAAGGTTCCACTAAACACTTCACAAATACAATAAAGAATTCTTCTCACAAGAATTCAATCCATAGTATTTTCAAGGCTCATAATCAACCCTTTACAATCATAATCAAACTCATACTATTTAATTCTCAATTATAACAATAATGCCTACACATTAATCACACACCAATACAAAATTACAAATGAAAAGATTAGGGTCGTAAAAGAATGAGAAAGAGAGATAGAATCAAATTGCAAGTATGATTTAGTTTCAAATAAAGTTAGTTACTCACAGAAGAGTTTCCTTGGATTTAAATATGTTTCTCACTCAAAATAGATCTATTAAGAAGCAGAAAATCACTCAACAGATTTATTAGAACATTTAAATTTAAAGCAGAAAACTTTCTGCAAAAGATGTATATGGCCATACGTGATACCATACACCCATACCGCTACCTAAAAAGAAATACCAATTTAGGCAGTGGATATGGTACAGCTGTACCACCTACTTGGTACGCCTGCATAAAACCTACTGCCAAATTTGGCATGTTGTATGACCAACCTATGCAGTCATACAACCTAATACATAAATAATGGTACGCCTGTACCCAGACCGGTCTGCCCATGCCAAACACATGTTTCATTTTCAAATAGTGAAAGTTGGTACGATCAGCCGTATGGTCATACAGTGCAAAATATAACAGTGGTATGCCCGTACCTAAACATGTACGCCCATACCATTCATATTCTCAACATTTTTTATGTAAATTAACTTAAATTGATTTGTTAAACATAAACATCAAAATAATGAATCTAACAAGCTTTATTCCTTCATTTCTTATGTGATTTATCCTTAAATCCCTCGTGTATCCATTATCTCTTCCTTGATCCCTTTCTTCGGGCCATTATTATTTTTCATTTATGTTGCTATGCTCATTTTATCATTGTTATATGATGTATGTTATGCCATGTCATCTAACATTTCATGCCTATGTCATGTCATCTCATATGTCATACCTATGTCATGTCATCTCAAATGTCATGCTTATGTCACGTTATCTTACATGTCATCTTGTTAGTGTATGCTCTAGAGCATCATGTGTATTTGTACTATACGTTTTCATTAATAAAGGCATTATTCATTATATAGTACAATGTTTTAAATGAACTTGTTTTACTTGGAGTATTAAACTATATATTGAAGTTCATGAT
>CANYBF013385561.1:0-14490 GCA_948192965.1 Dalechampia spathulata
ATATACATACCTATCAATACATATACGTATAAACATCCAATCAGCATTCTCATTCAAATACATCATGCTAATCCTAGAGTACATCGAGCCATAGACACACAATAGACCTAACTTCTAGGGTCTCTACTGTGGGTGTAACAATAATTATAGTATATAATTATTTAAATGAGTTAATTTATTTATGTTGTGTTATGTTTTATAGTAAATGATTCATGATGAAATATTGATGATGGATTATTATATCATGTTCTTTTAATTAGTGTCAATTATTATATGTTATGGATGCTATATAAAATGAATGATGAATGATACATTATTATGGAGCTTATATATGTTCATCATAGCATCATAACTTAAAGTATACATATCATGTCATGAAACATCAGTTGACATATTCATAATCATGACATGACATGGAGAAATAAGGAAGGAGGAAAATGAGCAAAAGTGAGGAAATGATAAATGAAAAGGGTACTCGGGCGTTATGAAATGAATTCCTATAGGAAAGGAATGAAAAGAAAAATAAAATGAAAGCAATGAAATAAATATGAAATGGGTTCTAGTTTGTTGAACCACATAAATGATATGAACTATAAGAGCCAGTACCAAGAGTGCATATGATATGAATGGCCCAGTATGTGAAAAGGGAAATTTTTATAAAATTAATTGATACAGGAAAATAAGAAGGAGAATGTATAACATAAATACATTCTCACAGATAACATTTATCATTCATGCATTATGAAAGTTCAATGAATGATATGATAAAAGTGCTACAAAAGTACATGAATAAATGATATATAAACATGATGATAGAATGATGAATGTATCTTAATAGTGTTCTCATGGGTATTACATTGAATAATGAATTATGATATGATATGATGGATTATGTTATGGATGCTTTATAATTAGTTACCATCATACCTAATGCGATAGACTTAATTATATAATAGAAGATTGTGGAATACAGTTATTAGAATTTATACTCATAGACAATGATAATATAATCAAAGTATAATATCATCCATTGCTGCTAATTATGTTGGATGTTGTTAGAGAAAATAATTAATATTATTAATTATGTCATGAATTGTTTATGGAAGGAACACATGATAAAGTGAAAGATGGTATTTATGAATACTTGCAAAATTTTATTATATTATTAAATGTTTATAGAAGTGATGATGTTGGTTTTGTACATGTGTTAAAGTAATTTTCGATTGTTGTGGAAAGTATCATGAAATGATGATATATGATATTAACTTTTAAATGATGATAACATGTTAAAAGGATGTTTTTAAAAACTATTGACGTATGAATTATTTCTATAAATAATAGTAATATACTAAAGAAATGAAAATATGATATATACGAGTTGATGATTACAATATGAACATGTTATGGAAATATTTAAATGAAATGAAATAGTGATATGGGTATATGATAAATAATATGGTATACGTGATTTAAGATTTTATCGCTTATAGAATTAAATGAAAAAAATAATATTATAAGAGAAGGATATGTATCATGCAAATAAATTTAATAAGGTATTGAAAAAATGAAACAATGATAAATATTAGAGAATACATAAATATTGATAAATCTGAAATATTTAGAAAAGGTAGTTTATACGATTATATGGTAAAATTATAATTATGATGAATTGGAATACGAGATTTGTTATTATATATGACATGCATAGGATTATATTTTCTAGGTTATGTTTTAAGCACCACTGAGTGAAATACTCAGCGTTCATCATTTGATGGACGCATGTTAACAGATGGATAGAGCGCATGGATCCCAAAGCACCTTTTCAGACTTAGATTAGTTTAAACTTTCTATAAAATTTTATCAAGCAATCAAAGTAAGATTTAAGGCAGTAAATGCAATATGTAATGTGAGGTTATTATTTCCATAATTTAAAACATAGTAAGTATTTTTTTTAAAAATTCATCATTTGTAGAGTAATCAATGGTTTCCATTGTTTAGTGATCATTAATTATTCTATGGGAGCATGTCGTACCTCAGAAAGGCGTGACAGAAATATGAATAATTAACGATGGAATTTAATTTTTTGATTAAAGATGAATATTACAATGTGAATAGGTGGTTCAAAGGAAAATCATCGTATACCACCAGGGAATTTAAAAAAGGAAAGGAAATTGTAGGTTTGTGCTTGTTTGTGTGAAATATTCCTCGATCATTAAATGATCAAAAAGGGACAATGGTATGTATTGGAGATAATGTTTATTTGAATATAAGATTAGCTAAGATAAGTTAGTTTCGAATGTAATCGTAAAGTTGTATTCCTTAGTTTTAGGATCTCCTCTGTGTATTTAAACATATGTATTTAGCATCTGTAATTATCATTAAAAACCTAATACATAATACAGTTGTTTTGGTATCAGAGCTTCTTCATCACACGATGACAACCTCTCCAAAATTAACCGATTCCACCCTTCTTGTGATTTCTTCATCTTCCCTACCTTCACCGGTTCTCTCTCTACAATCTTCTAATATGTTTGCTACACCACCACATGCCCAACTCTCACTTTGAAATTAAAGGAAATAAACTATCTAGCTTGGAAGACACAGTTCTTGCCAATAATTAAATGTTACAATCTTAGTCGTCATATCAATGGAACCCCAACACTAGTTCCACTCATCACAAATTCAGTAACAAATTAATCTAAACCTAATCCAGATTATCTCAAATAAATTCAAGAAGATCAGCTTCTCCTCAGTTGGATCTACTCTTTGTTAACAGAGGAGGTGATGCCATATGTGACTGGGATCAAGAATGCTTATACCGCCTGGACATCACTTTCAGATGCGTTTGGTGTTACAAATCATGCCAAACGAGTTCAACTTCATATTTCCTTGCAGAATATGGTTCTTGGAGACAAACCTATGTCTCACTTTTTGCGTGAAGCCAAGGCTGTTGCTGATGAGCTAACTACTACTGGTTCGCCTATTTCGACAGATGAGTTTAATGCCACAATCTTTCGGTTGTTGCCACTGGAATATCATCCAGTTATTGCAACCCTTTCTGCTAGCAAAATAAAGGTTTCTTTCTTTGAATTGTCTGGTCATTTAGTTGCTCATGAGATTCTTTTGCAGAGCTCAAATCGGTCTTCCAACTCACCGATTCATGCTAATATTGCATGCAACAACAACTCTGGATCACGTTCTACCTCCTAACGTGCGAACAATAATCGACCTTCTGGTTCTAATTCAAGAGGTACAAAACGGTGGTATCCTAATCCCTGTCAGATTTATGGTCTTAATAATCATCAAGCAAAGTGGTGTTGTAAGCAATATGATCAAGACGCCAATGCAGCTACTGCCAATATTGCTCATGTTCAACCATCAGCTGATTCAGATACTTGGTTTGCTGATTCTGCTGCATCTCATCATATGACACCGAATTTGTCTGCTCTTGACATCTCTGATGACTATAAGGGTACTGACAAGGTTATTGTAGGTAATGGTTTTGGCTTGCACATTACACATATTGGTAGTCGAATTATTCCTACATCTACTGTTCAACTTAAATTGAATCATATTCTTCATGTCCCTTCTATGCAATCTCAACTGTTGTTTGTTTATCAATTTGTGAAGGACAATCATTGTTCATTTAAATTTGATGATATTGGGTTTGTTGTGAAGCACAAGACAAGTAAGCAGGTGCTGTTCAAAGGGCCGGTTGAGGATGGAGTTTATAAGCTTTCTTTACATCATACTGGTTCGAATAAATGAGATTTTTATTCTGCACATAGTTCTTTGGTGGATTGTCAATCCAGACTTGGACATCCTTAGAATTCTACTGTTTCTTTTATTATTTCAAAGTTCAATTTTTCCTCACCAATAAAATAGTTGTCGAGTCTTTGTGAAGCCTGCTGTTTGGGCAAACATCGATAACTTTCTTTACCTCTTACTGGGACTATCACAACTAAACCATTGCAGCTTATTCATGGTGATGTATGGGGCCCTGCTCCTGAAGTGTCCTTTAATGGTGACCGATATTTTGTAATCTTTGTTGATGATTATTCAAGGTTTTGTTGGTTATTTTCGGTAAAGAGGAAAAGTGATGTTTATTCTATCTTTGTTAATTTTCACAAACTGATTGAATGACAGATTAATACAAAGATTATTCAGTTTCAGTCAGATTGGGGAGGCGAGTTTAGAACAATTAACACTTATCTCAAAGAACATGGAATTCAGCATCGGATAACATGTCCTCACACACATCAACAGAATGGCATAGTTGAAAGAAAGATACGGCATGTTATTGATACAATTTTGGCCTTATTAGCTCATTCTGCTGTTCCAAAAAGATTCTAGAATTTCACTATGACCACTGCTGCTTACTTAGTGAATCGTTTACCATCTTCCGTGCTCAGACAGTCTTCTCCTTTTTAGAAATTGTTTGGCAAAATACCTGATTATGAGTTTCTTCGAGTTTTTGGCTACACCATATATCCCTTGCTTTGTCCATTTAATCAACATAAGTTTTCATATCGGACAACTGCTTGTGTTTTTATGGGATATTCTACTCATCATTTGGGCTATATTTGTTTTAATCCTGTAGATAACAAAGTCTATGTAAGCAGACATGTTCGTGTTGATGAACATCAATTTTTGTACAACGAGGCACAAACAACTAGCTCTTCTCTTCTTAGTCGACCTGCACCGGACACGGATTCCTCTTCATGGTTAGTTCTCACAGCTGCTGCACGTGCAGCAACTGATTCACCAACTGTTACATCTTCAGTCTCTACTTCTCAAACTACTGCAATTTTACCACTTTCCAACACAGCGTCTATTCCGGATGTCGTTCCAGATTCAGTAATTACTTCTTCACCACCTGGTGATTCTGATGTTGATTTACGGCACACTTCATCTCCATCTTTGCCAGCACCATCTCCACCTCCTCAATGCACCCATTCTATGGTGCTCAGAGCAAATCCGATGAAAAAAAATTTGCCTATAAAACAACTGTTCAGTCTACTTCACCTACACCTATAACAGAGCCTACGTGTTACATAAATGCTCTTAAACTCCCAATTTGGCGTGCAGCTATGAGTACATAATTCACCGCTTTAATTCAACATCAGACATGGGAGCTTGTTTTGAAACCTTCAAATGCCAATGTTGTTGGCTGTAAGTGGGTTTTCAAGGTAAAACACAATCCAGACGGTAGCATCGAGCGTTACAAAGCTCGGTTAGTGGCAAAAGGCTACAATCAAGTTGAAGGGATTGATTATGCAGTAACTTTTAGTCCAGTCATTAAACCAACAACAATCCGAATGGTTTTGTCTATTGTTGTTTCTAAACAATGACAACTTCGACAACTTGATATATCCAATGCCTTTCTCAATGGGTATTTGGCAGAAATGGTTTACATGACTCAACCTCCTGGATTTAAAGATGCTAGATGTCTGGATTTTATTTGCAGGTTGAAAAAGTCCATCTATGGACTCAAACAAGCTCCTCGTGCATGGTTTCAGTACCTCAGTTCTTATTTGTGCAGTCTTGGATTTACTGATTGTCATACAGATTCTTCGTTGTTCATCAAAGAACATAAAGATGCAGTACTATACATTTTACTCTATGTTGATGATATAGTAATTACTGGCAGTTGTTCCACTGTAATTTCAGATTGTATTCAGAGGCTTTCAAATGAATTCAAGCTTCGGGATCTTGGTGATCTTCATTATTTCCTTGGAATAAAGGTACATCGCTAATCATCTGGTATCATTCTATCACAGCAAAAATATCTTAATGATTTGTTACTTGCCATGAAGATGGATCACGCATCAGTAGTCAAAACACCAATGGCAACCACTTGTAGCTTACAGCTTGATACTGGTGAACCTATGGTTGATTTAAACCTTTATCGTCGTACTGTTGGCGCCTTGCAGTATGCTTGCTTAACGAGACCGGATCTTGCTTTTGCTGTGAATAAACTTTGTCAATTTTTCTCTGCTCCCATAACTGATCATTGGGCAGCCTGTAAGCGTGTATTGCGCTATGTCAAAGACACTATAAATCATGGATTATTTATATCATCTTCAACTCATACACAATTACAAGCATTCTGTGATGCGGATTGGGCTGGTAACACAATAGATCGACATTCAACAGGTGGATTTGCTATTTATTTTGGTCATAATTTAATCTCATGGTCAGCTAAGAAGCAACCTACAGTTGCTAGGAGTTCCACAGAAGCTAAATATAGAGTTGTGGCAAATACCATTGCTGAACTGATTTGGATTCGTTCTTTAATCAATGAGTTACATCAACAAGTCAAGAATCCAACCATTATTTGGTATGATAATATCGGCGCATCATATCTTGCTGTCAATCCATGTTTCAAGGCACGAACCAAACATATAGAAGTTGATTTCCATTTCGTTCGTGAACAAGTTAAGGCTGGCAACATTAGTGTTCAGCATATTTCTTCAATTGATCAAATAGCTCACATATTTACCAAGCCTTTGAGCACTACCCATTTTCGACAGCATAAGAACAAGCTCTGAATCCTTTGTCAAAATTCATAGCTTGAGAGGGGGTATTGGAGATAATGTTTATTTGAATATAAGATTAGCTAAGATAAGTTAGTTTCGAATGTAATCATAAAGTTGTATTCCTTAGTTTTAGGATCTCCTTTGTGTATTTAAACATATGTATTTGGCATCTGTAATTATCATTAAAAACCCAATATAGAATACAGTTGTTTGTATGGTATAATGCAATGACATTAAATAATTATTTGTGATATGATGTTACATTCATTTATCATGTCATAAGCATCATTGCATTATCATGTGATTTCATAGTATAACATGGAGAAATAAGGAAGGGGGGAAATGAGCGACTGTAAGGAAATGTTAAATGGAAATGTACTAGGCTATGAAATGAAATGTATTCCTATGGGAATTGAACATAAAGGAAAATGAAAAGAAATGACATGAAATGAAATGAAACGAAATGAATATGAAATGGGTTCCAGTTTGTTGAACCATAGAAATGAAATGAAATGAAAGACCCAGTACATTGCACGCATATGAATTGGCCCCAGAATGTGAAAGGGCAAATGAAATGAAATGTTAGAGGAAAATAAGAGGGAGAATGAATAACATGAATGCATTCTCACAGACAAACATTATCATTCATATATGATGAATATACAATGAATGAAATGATGAACGGACTATGAGTGCATATATGTTGATGTTTATAGTATCATATAGAGTAAGAATACATAACATGACATTAACATCTATTGATGAAATATTATGATGAAATGGTGATGATACTGAGAATGATTCTATGATATGAATAAATAATGATACTGAAATGAAAATCACAAGTAACAACAAGGATGTTTAATAGTGATAATGACATATGTTATACTAAATGGTATTAATGCTTATGCATTGTGATTATGTTGATATGATGAATTTACTTCTTGTTATTATATCATATGATTAATATGTTGATTAAATTGGTTTATGATGACTTGTGATATCATGTTGTTTATGTTATATATTACACTAGCACCACTGAGTTTTATACTCAGCGTTTGCCAATTGATGAACGCAAGAACTAGTGACACCAGGAATCAAGGAAATTAATGAGTCAGTAACAAGTCAATCTAATAATGAAATTGGTAAAGGACTCAAAATTCACAACAGATCTCTAATCCTTGAAATTCATGCTACCTACGTATTTGGTACTTTGGCAATAATAACAAAAGTAATAGTAATAAAAGTAACGACAGTATAATATATAAACTGATGGGTGTATTTTATTAAATCAATATAACGATGCATAAAAGAATGAAGTAATGTGTGAATGAAAATAATGTTTAAAAAGGCATGAAAAGAAATAATGCATGCTTAATAGTATAATAACAGAATAGTGAAATGATTATAGATGGTGGATCGTTATACATGTTTAAAATAAAAAAAATTTATACTGCGTTTTAACAAGTTAAGTAATGTTATCCCTTGTAGGATAGTTATCGATTTTCTAGAATAGAGAATTGATAATCATGCTACAGGAGCATGTTACACAGCGGAAAGGCGTGACATTTTTAATTATAATTCTAAGGATTATGATTTGTTAAATACTCAAAAAAAAGTAAATTGGAAAAATATTATACAAAAAAAAAATCAAAGTTTTCATATTTGAAATATCAAAAATTTTTAATTGATTAAAACATTTCATATTTTAAATATGAAAATTTTTTATCCTGAATTTAAAAAATGATTTGATGCATTAAACTATGAGATACTTATAAAAATAATATATTTTATAATAATATTATGTAATTTTATATTAAATTTTTTATAAAAAGGTTAATTTTATAAATATTTTTAAAATTTTCATTTATTTTTATAACTTTTTTTAAAAAATTAGGTTATATTTGATAAGATGTATTGGAATGTAATAATGTAATTAAAGATGTAATGTAATTATTATTTCATTATAATGTTTGGATGACAATTATAAATAGAATGTAATATACTTAATATATTATTTTAAATTATATAAAAATTAATTAATTTTCAATTTTTATTAAAAAATTATTATTATTATTATGTAATTGTAGGTTTTTAATTTCAACATTGATGCGTGGATCACAATTATAAATAAGATGTATTATATTCAATATATTATAAATTATATAAAAATTGATTAGATTTTAATTTTTTATTAGAAATTATTATTAATATTAAATTTTACGTTTTCAATTTCAATAGTTAATTGATTTTTAATTTTAATGTTTAGTTCATCAATTTTAATATGTATTTTATATTTTGATATCAAATTATATATTTTATATTTTAATTAATATGATTTAAATTTAATATTATATAATTTTATTTTTATAATTTTATTAGTAAGTAATTAATTAATTATTGATATAATGAAATGAGTTTAAGGTCCATGGAATGAATAATTATTGCATATTTTTGATATTTTTATAAAATTTGTTCTATATGCTGTCTGTTTTTGTCTTAGATTGACAGAAGAATTGAATTATGAATCCAAGATCGGCAGATGAAAGCAATTTTGGTCAACCTGAGTTATATATTTATTCAAAATAGATGAAGAAAGATCAAATCCTAGGAAAACGACTAACTGTTCTGTCAACCTACAGCATTCAGAAATTGCTAACCATTAACAAATCTATCTGCTTAACATTCTTGTTTCTCTTCCCTAATTCTTTCAGATATGCAGGCTTTTAGTGGATATTTCATGACGACGGTGAATTCTTGTTTTTTTGACAGGTCAATATCATTTCCATCAACAGCCATCCATTTAAAATTCCACACTAAATTTGCCACGAAATACTCCAGATGAAGCATTGCCAAGCCATATCCAGGACAAATCCTTCTTCCTACTCCAAAAGGCATCATTTTTATCCCCCTGCTTCCTGTTATATCGAACCCTTCAACTCCATTGTCATTTATCAGAAACCTGTCAGGATTGAACTCCATGGGACTTTTCCACACCTTTGGATCCAGACCCATCTGAGCAACCATGAAATTTATAGTACCGTCCTTTGGAATCACAAACCCGTCAAGAACCGTGTCTTGTGTCACTGAATGTGGCAATAAGAAATGCCCGGGAGGGTGCCTTCTTAATCCTTCCAGAATCACTGCTTTTAAATATAGCATCTTTTGCAGATCTTCCTCTTCAACTTCTTCGGCTTCAGGACTAACAACCCTTTTAATTTCCAGGAATAATTTATCTTGAACCTGTGGATACTTGACCAAATTTGCCAAGATCCATTGCAGGGCTGTGGATGTAGTATCTATACCAGCATCAAGAAATTCAAAACATAAACTAAGTATTTCCTTCTCTTTGAGTTTTCTGTTCTCATCTGGCAGCTGCAAATCTAAGAGTGTGTCGTCATATGATACTATATAACCTTCCTTTCTCATCCTATCCTCGCTATCTTTGCTTAAATTCTCAAGTTTTACACTTTTTCTTGCTCTTATTAAAGGAATCAACACATTTTCTTTGTCTTGTTGAAGCTTGTAGAATTCTTGCCATCTTTTATGTAAGAAAATCCTTGTCAAACTTGGCAAGAAATTCAAAATATTAAAATGATGCATACTCGACAGAAAGTTATGCTGAACTCTTTGTACATCTTTGATCTTTTCTTCATCAAGCTTGTCTCCAAAACATATTAGTACCAATAAACAGAACATAGTGTAGTGAAAATGCTCTTTAACAAGAACATACTCTCCAGTTTCTGACTGTTTCTTGAGGCGGTTGATGAGGATTTCAAGCACCCATTTGCGAGCTCGCGAGTAAGACTTTATCCGCGAAGGCTGATTGTATGCTGATTACTGGAGCTAATTTTTGTGACAACGAGTGGAGGAGGGCGGTCTGAAAAGATGGTTCCCTGTTGTACAAGCGCTTGATGGGCTAGAGAGTGGTCAGTGACAAAAATTGAAGGGAAAGATCCAATTCGGAAAGTGATGACAGGACCCAATTTCGCGCTCAGGTTTCGAATAATGGCCTCCAATTCGACACCGAATTTGGCGAGCCTTTGGAAGCTGCTAATGATAGGAATGAAAGAAGGTCCAGGGGGGAGCTTGTGGGGGGGAGGTTTCTGAGCATGTTTGAGCAGGGAAAAGAGGAAGTTGATGAACAGATAGCAGCATAAAGAAATCAGGACGATGAACCAAGTTTCCATATTGTTTCGATTCTTGCTTTGTTTTAGCGGGCGTAGGATATATGATAGTGAGAGTTGATTCTGTTACAAAATCCTGCAGACGTGGCTATAAATGTTGACAAGAAATTGAATTTAATTAGTGTTTTGTTTGTAGAGATAGATCATAGAATCACGATAACTATTCAGAATTCGTGCCCAACAAGTAATATTTATTTACCTTTTTCAAGTATTATGGAAAAATAAAAATAAAAATAATTACAAATATATTTATAAAAATAATATTTTTTAAATTACCGACTTTTTATTCTTTTACAATTTTATTATGTTACATTACAATTGTATTAATTTTTAATCCACATTACCCCAAGGGGTAATCCTTATGGAGGCCGCCAAACTATAGGCAGGAGTCCCAACCATAATCAGTTCCAAGGATATACTAATCCTATATCGCATCCTATCCATTATGATGATTATATCCAGAGCCCGGGGGTCAGTGTAGGGGGAAGACCATTTCCTTCACCACAGCCTACGCCTGTTAATGTTGACACTGTAAGGGAAGTGGTGCAGGAACTATACGGACCAGGTCTGCGACAAATAGGATGTCCAGAGTTTCATAAACCATATCCTGATTTTATTGATAGAGAAAATCCTTACCCTAGAGGTTATAGAATTCTTGATTTCTCTTTATTTACAGGAGAGGATGGGCAATCGACTGTTGAGCATATTGCTAGATTTACCATTCAGTATGGTGAACTGGCAAATTATAAAAATTTTAATTTGTTTAAGTTACGTCTGTTTCCTAACTCTTTAACAGGGGCAGCTTTTACGTGGTTTTCAACTTTACCCAGGAATTCCATATATACGTGGCAGGAAATGGAAAGACAGTTTCACACTCAGTTCTTTAGAACTGAGCTAAAAGTTTGTGTAGCAGAATTGTATAGGCTGACACAAAGGCCAGGGGAATCTGTCGATTATTTCATTGTAAGGTTCAAAAAACTGAGAAACCAGTGCAAGATTTTTCTGCCAAAAACAGAGTTTGTGAAAATGGCTCAGTGTGGGCTTGACATTGAGTTGAGAAAGAAATTCTAGGGAATTGAATTTCATGATTTTTATGAAATAGCAGCCAAGGTGTCAAAATATGAGGAGTTGTTGAAGGAGGAGAATCATAGAAGAAAGGTAGCCATGGGAACTTATTGTCAAGAGGTTAACCAGGATGTGGCCATGGCTGATTTAATATCCACTGGCTCCTGGATCTGCCCATTATTAACGAAGCCAACAGAGGAGAAGAAAAAGTCTCAACCTCACAACAATCAGTATTCTTTTGATGTAGGGAAAACTGAAGAGATTTTTGATTTCCTCCTTAAGGAGAAGTTTTTTAAATTACCGGCTGATCACATCATTCCTACTAAGGAGGAGCTCAAGGGGAAGTCATACTGTAAGTATCATCATTCTTGGACTCATTCAACTAATGCATGTTGGGGATTTAGAAATGTGTTACAGGATAGTATTGATAAGGGAATTATGAAGTTCCCTAAAAGGTCAGAAGCAATGATGGTGGAGGAAGATCCATTTCCCCTAGTAGCAACAGTGAATGCTACATCTATAGATCTCAGATAAGTGTTGAATAAGAAAGAGACTGATAAAAAAGAAAGGGTTCCCTCTAGAACTTTCCTGAGACCTCAATGGATGCCAAAGAAAGTTGGTGAAAGACCTGAAGATAAGATTAGGCGATTAGAAGGTGAGCTGAAGGATCTCAGGTTAGAGGTAGAAAGGAAGAAGGCAGACACTGAGATTTACAGAAAGAGGTCAGAGCCAATAATGAGAGAATACAAGAACTATAGGAAACCTGAGTCAAGATTTCAAAGAAATGAGTTGAGGTTCGTAATTCCGCCAGACCCAAGGGAGCAATGGCAACTCCTTTATCATAAGAAGTTTCCCCAACCTTTAACTCGCACATAAAAGAGAAGGCTCTAAAGGAAGAACCTAGCGGAGAAATACAAGGCCATGGGAATTCATAAAAAGGCAGAAGGTAAGGAGGTGCACGAAGAAGCCAAGGGGGAAACGACTGATGTGCTTGGGGCAGAAGGGGGAAATCAAGGAAAAGAAGTCAAATATAAAGTGAAGTTTGGTAGAAAATCGATAGAGGATGATATAGAGTCAAATGGAAGCAGTGAGGATGCAAGAGACACGTTTATGGTAGGTAACATTCTTATTCCTTTTGGTTATGCCACTTCCTTTTTGTTATTACCAGCTTATTTTCAAAAACAAAAAGACAATGGAGCAGAAGAAGAAGGGAAAGTGGAGGAAGCAAGGCAAAGTGAGAAAATTTACACATCTGGGGTGACAGAAGCTAGCAAGTTTTTGGCTTCTAATGCAGTTAGTGGGGTGACCATTCAAGCTAGAGGTCCTAGAGAGCCTAAGCAGGTGGTACTGGAGAAGCCTTCAGAGAAAATGACAAGACACATTAAGCCATTGTACATTCAAGTACATCTCAATGGAAGACCAGTTTCAAGGATTTTAGTTGACAATGGATCGGCTGTTAATATAATACCTTCAAGGATGCTTTGGAATTTAGGGAAATTTGTTGATGATCTAATTTCAACTGATATTTCTATTTTAGCTTTCACAGGAGAGTTAACCTGGACACTTGGAGTTTTACCTGTGGAAATAATAGTTGGAACGAAGACATCCTTGTCTGCTTTCTTTATGGTGGATTCATCTGCCAGCTACAAAGCGCTGCTTGGGAGGGATTGGATTCATGCCAATTGGTGTGTGCCATCCTCACTTCATCAATTTCTACTTTTTGGAAGGGAGATGATGTGGAAGTAATTTGGGCAGATAATAAGCCTTTTAGTGCTCAGGTAGATGCGGCTGAAGCAGTATATTATGATGCTGATTTGGGTCCTATAAAATTTATAGGACAAAATAAAGGGGAAATCCTAAAGGAGTGGTAGAAATAGGCACTAGCAGCAGGTTGCAAAAGGCTACAGTTACAATAAAATCAATGGAGATCGTGCCATATAAAAGGGCACTTCCAAGAGTGACTATGGAGGAAATCCATGATTAATTTCACTATTGAAGAAAGGGCGGTTGCTGCTACTGCCATTTTGAAAGCAGCATTGCAGAATGTGGAGGAAGAGGTTTTTAATAAAGAGATAGATGTTTATGGTATGGAAGCCATCCTAGAAGAGGAGCTATTTGAAGATGTAGATGAAGTATAGTGGGAAGATCTTGAATCCGAGCCATCGAGATAAGAGGAAGTGAGAGCTGGGGTACAGGATCCCCTTGAGGAAGTTAACCTTAGGACATCTGAGGAAAGGAAAATAACTTATGTGAGCAGTAGTCTTAATCCATAATTGAAAGCAGAGGTAATAAAGCTACTACATGAGTTCAAGGATTGCTTTGCATGGAATTACAAAGATATGCCTGGTTTAAGTCGTGATCTGGTAGAGCATCGCCTACCGATCAAAACTAGTTTCAAACCTATCCATCAAGCACCAAGAAGAATGTCTAAGGAAATTGAAGCAAATATCAAAGAAGAAATAGAACGGTTGCAAAAAGCAGGATTCATTAGGAAGGCCAAGTATTAAGACTGGCTAGCCAATGTAGTTCCTGTTGTAAAAAAGAATGGCAAGTTAAGAGTGTGTGTGGATTTTTGTGATTTGAATGCCGCCACTCCTAAAGATATCTATATCATGCCAATTAGTGATATGTTAATTGATGCTAGTGCCAATCATGAAATATTAACTTTTTGGGATTGTTTTGCTGGTTACAACCAAGTG
>CANYBF013386453.1:0-10772 GCA_948192965.1 Dalechampia spathulata
GGAAGTACATTCTTAAACTCTGCGTTGTCCTTTTAGTGGTACGTGGCGTCTCATCATTGGTTGGTATTGAATTATTATTGGATTTATTACCAATAAATGTAAAAAGTTGTAATTAACAGCCTTTAAAATCTCTTTCTTTGCCGCCATCTCAGTCGCAGACCAACAAGACGGGGAAAGATCAGTGAATAAAGTGATAAGTAATCATGGAAGCTGCGACCACCGGAGCTTACCTTGTCTCGGCCGGATTTAGGTTGTCATCGGTGGTTTCATGCTTATCTCCATCATCTTCCGGAAAACCGGGAACGAATCCGAATCCGGTTCAGAATCCGACTCGGCGATATGCAGTTACTAGCGAACAGATATCTTCATCTCCTGCCACGAAAACGACGACGGATGGATTTGGAGTAAACGGAAGGCTGGAAATGAAACGGCTAAACAACGAAGAAGTGGAAGAGAAACCGAATCCGTTTCGTTTAGAGATAGAAGAAGCAGAAGGAACAAGATATAGAAAGAGTTACAAAGATTATTTTCAAGGGGCAAAAGATTTTATTAAATCGAAAGGCGGCGGCGGAGGTAGTCCACCGCGGTGGTTTTCACCGTTGGAGTGTGCGTCACGATTGGAGAACGCTCCTCTGCTTCTTTATCTACCAGGTAAATTGCTGCTTCCCGTCACTAATCTAGTTTTTTTATTTCCTGAATTAGATCGTTTAAACTTAGAATTTAGATTGTAGTCGATATATTGGTAATGAATGCAATGTGAATAATTGATTAGACAATGATCCAAGAGGAAAGGAGAAAGCGCTCTTTTTCCCCTTTGCCAAACAGAAAAGTGGGAATTCATTATCACTATACGGAAGTTTAGTGATATCAGACTTTTTTGGCTGCTTATGATGGTCACTTATCTTCGTTTTTCTCGAATAAACCGGCATTTTTTTTTGTATATTTATATTATTTAGAAAAGAAAGAGTCTTAGTCTATTAATGGAGCACTGGACCCACCTAGTCGGCCTCTTGCTTTCAATTATTATCTAGCAGATGACAATGGAGTTTTAGAATTTTATATTTTCCAGCGGAATTAGTTTTCTTTTTTCCTTTACATGAAGAAGGAATTCCGTAATCATGATTTGCTTCTTAAATGGGATAAAATTTAAGATAAAAATAAATCAAACAGTGTACTTGATTCTGTAATTTATAAGTATCTTCTCTTTTCCAAGAACATATATAGAAAAATCAACTTTTTATATTCGGTTCTTCCTATTAATGTTCCAATCTGCTGTTGTTTTCATGAATTTGAAAAATGAATACCCAACTGAATTTCTTTAAAATATTCTAAACCATATATGTATGGATTGCGTTTCAACGACCAATTGACAAAATGTCAAACTTCGAAAATGAGGGAATTGAGTTGACCTATACGCAGTACCTGAACGCAAAGGATTGGAAATGCTTTTCTCGCTTAGGAAAATAGCGGAGCCTGCTGTTCTTGACAACTACAACTCGCGGTGCCCAGTGACTTGACTTTGTTATGTAAATTTACTATATCTTGACATGATGCATTGACATGGCTAAATTTTTTCAAAAAAAGGCTGTACTACTTCTGGTTCCCTCATACCTGGCTTAAGAAGTGGAAATGGAATTGGATGAATGGTGCAGTCACCAATAGTTGCGTTCGTTTTCTCAAATTTTGTTCATTGTTCATCAAAATGCAGGGATTGATGGTGTTGGGCTTGGACTCGTCACGCAACATCAGAGTCTTGGAAAGTAAGTTATTTGTGCCTTCTTAAATGGGAATGGGCGAGGCGACGAGAATATTCATCTGTTTTTGTTATTTCTCTTGTAAACCACTTCACATCATATCAATGCATTAATTTTCAGTACTTTTTATATGCGTTCTAATTTAAAATATGTTTTGTTTTTCGTCATGCTGAAACTAGGATGTTTGATATGTGGTGCTTGCACATTCCTGTCAAGGATAGAACACCATTTCCAGGTTCGCAATCTCTCTGTTTTTCTTAATTTATGTGTTTATGGAGTACGAGGTGCGATCCAGTGATTAGAGATGGAGAATAAGATTAATTTGGTTGTGATCTTTATGCTTTCTTTCAAAAATGTTGTGGTTCAGAATTGGTGAAGCTGATTGAAGTGACAGTTAGATCAGAGAATCGTCGCTCGCCCAATAGACCTATATATCTTGTTGGGGATTCTTTAGGAGCATGCCTTGCACTAGCTGTCGCAGCTCGTAATTCTGATACTGATCTTGTACTGGTTCTGGCTAATCCAGGTGATCATGGATTTCATCCTTATTTACTATCCTTAGTAATTAAACTTTCTAATTTATCCTTATTTTATGGATTATGGGAGGGGACACTTAATCTTATGGCAGTCATCTGATCTTATAGATGAAGGGGGAGTGCTTTATCTTCCAACCTAAGTGCCCAGCTGATGGACATCGTTGTAATTTATTTCAGGAACATCTTTTAAAAAGTCTCAGCTGGAAACTCTCATTCCTTTATTAGAAATTATACCTGACCAGATCCAACCCGGTCTTCCTTATTTGCTGAGCATGATCACAGGTTCTTCATCCTTGTCGATTACAGTTGTACATTCTGTTTTATTGTTCCTTAAGATTATTTGCCTCTGTTTCGAGCTAATAACATTACAAATAACATACGCCTAGAGATGTGTGTTTCAAATAACATTTAGTGCTGCATGCTCTTAGGCGATCCTTTGAAGGCAGCGATGGATAATGTGATTAAGGGAGTTCCTGTACAACAGACAGTTGGAGGGCTATCACAAGATGTCCTTACAATGTCATCGTATCTCTCTGTAAGTTTTCAGTACAAAGAATGGCTACATTAGGAAAGCAAAACACGTGTTCTATAACGTACAGAACATATTAGAATACACATGTGATTACTGTTGAAGTATCCGCCTGGAAAACCTTTTTTTCATTTGACATGTAAAGATAGTACAATCCTAGTAAGCAATTGTTGACAGTACATTTTGAGTGATTATTCCAACGTTAGTGATTGCTTTAATGTCCTGATGTATTTCAATGTCATTATGGTTCACGTCTCAGGTTCTCGGTGAAATCTTACCCAGGGACACACTTCTCTGGAAGCTGCAGTTACTTAAAGAAGCTTCAGCATACACCAATTCCCGCCTCCATGCTGTAAAGGCTCAAACACTTTTACTTTGCAGGTAATCTCTTTGGCAGAGTCTATTATCCAAAGAACTAAAATGTTACAATATCATTCATTATTTTCAATCTTTGCAAGCTTGATCCCATGCCTTAAGATCAATTAAAACAAAAGAAATCACATTCTTTTAGCTAGATTGTTTAAGAAGAGCTATACGTGCACGACTGTTCTTTTCTATTTCCAGTGGATCTTTCTCTAAAATCAGACTTAGAAGCAAGAACAATTTTTGACGGAATTAAGTCAAGTATCCCTCAATGCTAAGTAGATAATTTCCATTACGGCGATGCATATTAGGGGCTAATGGCTGAAACAGTGCATTGGCATTCCCATCTGCAAATTTCACGCAAATATTTTAGTTGATGGAAAAGCCATCATTCTCACACTAGTTCACTCGATGGATGCCATTTTGTTGACCAATGTAATGGACAATCGCCCATGCCCTCCATGATCAGGCCAGCATTTTGCTTTGTGTTTTTCAGCGGCAAAGATCAGCTGCTACCGAGTCAAGAGGAAGGTCGAAGACTTGACGATGCACTGCCTAACTGTGAGAGTCGTTGGTTTCAGGATAGCGGGCATTTCATCTTCTTGGTGGGAAAACTTCCACTCAATATTCACTGCCCCCTTTTTCCGCACCTCCATCGTTATATTCATAAAGAAAAAAAAAGTTGTTTTAAATTGTTTTGAGTTCTTTCTTGGATGTGTTGTTACAGCTATGAACATGTGGCAGGAAAATGAAGTTGATTTGGTGACCACCATCAAGGGGACTAGTTTTTATCGAAGAGGGGCAAACCATGACTACATCTCCGATTACCTACTACCGTCACCTCCTGAGTTCAAAAAAGTATATGAATCAAATAGGTACACTCGCTATATTACAGACACAAATCTTTAGCAATTCTCTTAATTATGCGAGCGGGATCGGAAGTTTGCATGAGGCCAAAATGTTTAGAACAGTTCTCGAGTATTATACTTGTAACATGAAACTTTTGCCATAGGTGCTTCATAATCTGTAGCAGACAACCAGCATGCGACTCCAGCCATGCTTATTTTAGAAGATCTCTGCCATTACTTGGTTTATTACTTTGAGTCGTATATTCATCCAATTTGATGTTTTAGGTTCATCTTGCAAACTACTAGCCCTGTGATGCTTTCAACTTTAGAAGATGGGAAGATAGTCAGAGGTCTTGCAGGAACACCTTCACAAGGACCCGTCCTATATGTTGGCTATCACATGTTACTGGGATTTGAATTGAATCCGTTGGTTATCCAATTTTTGCTCGATAGAAATATTCTTTTGAGAGGAATTGCGCATACATCAATGTTTAAGAGATTGAAAGAAGGGTTGCTACCGTCTCTCTCGCAATTTGACATATTCAGATTAATGGGTGCAGTTCCTGTTTCGGGCAACATTTTCTACAAACTCCTATCTTCTAGGGCGCATGTGTTACTGTACCCAGGAGGGGTTCGTGAGGCCTGTCATCGAAAGGTAATGCTATAGAATTCTCTTGTTATACAAAATGCATTTTTAGATATGAAGTTCATTTTTTTCAAGTGATTTTCATTTGGAATTGTAAGTCTAGTGATTACAAGTCTATATAATAAAAAGAAAGATCACTTTGACAGTAACCTTATTGTAGAATGAAACTGCATAAAGGAACAATAAACTAAAAGGAATCGACAGGTTTTGTTGAAAGAGGGTATTTTCATAATTTCGTCCATCCTTTTTGATCCTAATGTTTGCTAAAATTTCTTGTCTATGTTTTATATTGTTTAAGATAATTATAAATGAATTCTACTCCACCTGAATTTGGTTTAGTATTGCCTTTATTTGAGCATGATTTGCTCCTGTTTTTGCCATCTGGGCATAAATACGTACTTTTATGCTGTAGATGTTTAAATAATTCTACAACTCAATTCTACCTTCTTTTCAGGGCGAAGAATACAAGTTGTTCTGGCCAGAACAGTCAGAGTTTGTCAGGATGGCTGCTAGGTTTGGAGCCAAAATTGTGCCATTTGGTGTCGTTGGTGAAGACGATTTTCTTGAAGTAAGTGCGAAGGATCTCCTCATTATCTTATTGAGAGATTCTGAGCTGTTTGTGAAGATTTGGTTAGTCCAATCCACATATAGGAATACCAACTAAATCTGGATAAATATCTCGCATTCTTAATGCATAAATGTACCGTTTCACTCCTCCTGCTCTTAATATCTTATGATCCTGGCAATACTTTTTACTTTTTTCTTTTTTTTTTTGAAGTTTACATTGACTAACACTGGTTTGGACCCCACCTCTTGCATCGATTGGCTAACTAATGGTGCTGATCATTTCAGGTAGTTTTTGACTACGATGACCAAATGAAGGTCCCTTTTCTTAGGGATTACATTACTCGGATATCAGAACAATCTAAGAGTGTGAGGTATGCTCAATTTTTGTTGCATTGAACTGCTGGTTCCTGCTTAATCTTATAGTTAAAGTCATGTCTATTATTGATTCATTTTGCTTATATTTCTTGTCCTGGTCTCTGGTGATGATAGAACCGAAGCAAATGGGGAAGTGAAAAACCAAGATATGCATCTTCCAGGAGTGCTACCAAAATTTCCTGGCAGATTCTACTACTATTTTGGGAAACCAATCGAAACGGAAGGTTGGCGGACCACACCATACGTTGGAAAATCTACCTGTCATCATTTCGTTTAATTTTAGATCAACTGACTTGAAGCATCAATTTTGGTCTGAAGGCAGGAAAAGGGAATTAAAAGACAGGGAAAAAGCTCACGAACTATACTTACAAATCAAATCTGAGGTGGAGAATTGCCTAGCTTTTTTGAAGGAGAAAAGAGAGAACGATCCCTACAGGAACTTGTTAACCCGATTAACTTACCAGGCTTCACATGGTTTTACATCTGAAGTGCCAACTTTTGAAATTTGATGCTTCTGGGTATTAGAAGGTCAGCTTTCATCTCTACTCTCAAATACCCTCAAAAAGAAAAGAAAAGAAAAAAAACAAAACTGATGAATTTTACTTTCCATATAGGCAGCAAGTTAAAACTTGCAGACTTTAATTCCAGAAAGGGTTCCAAACTTGAGCCTTCGAGGGGGAAACAACAAAGAAAAATCCAGTTTCTTTCCTTATCGTATATTATGGATGACATAGTCACATTGATATGCAGTTTCCATGGTCATTTACGGGCAGAGCACATGAACTTTACCACACATCGCACCCTTTGTAAATTCCTACATGTGGAACTATTTATGGATGACAAGTGTGTTGTGGCTGCAAACCGTGATAATATTTCTTTCTATTACCTGTTAATAAAGTTTTAAATAAATCTCATATTCTCATGCAAGTTAATTTATTACAACTTCTTATAGAATTTTATCTTTGTATATAAATCCGAATACATAAAAGGTATGTATTCGATCCATTTATCTTCGTAGGTAATCTAACTTTTTAAAGAAAATCTTTTATAACACCCCATTACTTGCTTAAAAGTTTGAGGCAAGAATGGTACTCCGATTATACAAGAATTTCTTTTAAATGAGATATAGATGAATAATTAAATAAATGGAATAATACTTTTTTTAATTATTAATAAAAAAACTCTTGTAAGTACGAAAAGGAAAAGCAATAAAAACTAATAGAGGAAAGGAAAGATGAAGATCTCAGATTGAAATAAAGCACTAACTATTAAGAGATGGAATCCATAGTTAAGCAATGTGAATGAATCAAGAAACAAGTTGTCGAGTATCTGTTAGATCAAAACAAGTTCAATCCTTTTTGGGTTGAAAATGGTTAATTGGATATTGCTTAAAAGCTGATGAATATGATGAAACTAAAACTCTGCCGTGGTGCTAACAATGGACATGACTGATGAGACTGTATGCATTGTTCATCAGATTGTGAACACTTTTGTACCACTCACCTGCATATTCCATTGCCTGTTCGGTGATCAGAAGGTCGTTTTCGCCATATTCAAACCAGCAATAGTAATATATCACATCATCAATGAGTTTAATGTGTATATATATCCATGGGTATGGATCTATATATATTAGAAAGAAGAGAGAAGAATGTAAAGAAAGATCATGGAGGTATTGTCATTAGTAAGAAAACCATATATATATATATATATCTGTTATCAGTTTCATGGAGGAGTACAGACATATGATCTGGTCATTAAAGCAAGTAAAAAGCTAACCCTCAAAGAACTGCTTCTAAAGTTAAAGAAACCCTAACAACTCTTATAAAATATTGCCTAAAACCCACTTCATTAGTTACTGCTACGTACCCTAACAACAACCCATTTCGCTAATGCCTAAAAATCTTCCATTGTTTTCCCTAAACCTAGTTGGAATGACTTGTAGAATCACAGATGAAGGGTGAGGTCAAGATTATCTGGGTCAGCATTAAGATCACCAACTGGAGACGGAGAAGAATCATCGGTAGTAGTTGCACCGCCATAGAAGCCAACTTGTGGAGGAGAGGGAATGTGGTAGTGGGTCATCGGCTGGTTGTGATCAAGCCAGTAGTTGCGGTGGTGGTCATCAAGAAAGGGCGGAGACGCAGAAGAAGCAGAATCAGGGTTATGATATGGGTGTGGAGGGAAGTAAGGAGGATTAGAACTAGTACCCAAGGGTTGCGGTGGAGGTAGCCGTGGTTCAAGAGATAAGTTCCGATGAGCAGCAGCTCTTTCACGTTTATGAGCATTCTGGTGGCCACCAAGAGCTTGAGAAGTGTAGAATTTGCGAGGGCAATATTGGCATTGAAAGAGGCGAGAAGAGGACGAAGGAGGGGATGGAGGGGGGTTATGGGTGAGCTTTCTTGATGGTTTAGAAGGAAAGGGAAGTTGCTGCTGATGTTGTGGGTGCTGGTTAAGGAAGTTGTAGATTGATGGGTCTGCCATTTTTGCAAGAAAGAGATAGAAGAGAAGAAGGTGGTAGTTATGGAGAGGTGAGGGAGTGCAAAAAATGGGGTTTTTATTGATGGGGTTTAAGGTTTTGTTTGTACGTGAAAGCTTCAGCCTTATAATTGGTTGTGCTTCAATTGACGACAATGCCCCTTTCCATTTCTTCACTTTTATCTATATAATCAGCATCTGCTTACCACAAATGGATATTTAACACATTCCCATATCCAATCCATTTCATTAATATCATATAAACATATACTTATATACATATATATATATATATGTATGCATTAGTTTATAGAATGGTACTGAAGGAAAGCAGGAGGGGCTGCTGCTGCTACGTACTTAGATAACTACTTTGCCTTGTTGATTGGAGTTGTAGGTATGGGGGCATGGACTTTTTTCTTATTAATATTATTTTCATCTTCTTCTTCGTTCATCTACTTTCTCTTCTCAAGGCTTTCCATGCAACCACCATGATTTGACAAGTGTACGGCCTACTGTTGTTTTTTCTCTGTTATGTAATGCAATGGCAAACATTTGAGCATAGCAACTCATGCTATGACTATGGCATGGAATTCACATCATTAGGATACTGAAATTCAGGGCCAAGCAGAAGAAGAGGGAGATCATCATAATAAAATTAATGGGAAAATGGTGATGTAATAAATACATAAAATGGAGTGGAGAAGAAGGACAAGAAATGGTGACACTTACCTCTATTCATATTCGAAGGCAGTGAGTCTGTGTGTGTGTGAAGATGTCAGTAGAAAACTGCCACCCAAATATCAGCACTTGCCTTTCTTTCTTTCTGCATAATTTTCTGTTATTATATTCTCTGTTTCTATATGTGTGTGTGTGTGTATATATATATATATATGAGAAAATCTCAAGGCCAAGGACACGTTTTATGTGAGTGAGTTCAATACGGTGGCGTGGTTGTACGAACTGATTGACAAGAGCGTTGTGAATGAAGGCCCCACGTCAATTAGAATTTATCCACTTTAATGGCGAGTCATATGCTCATTTCTGATATTTTCAAAACAAGTTTAGGGACTTTCCACGACGTAATCGTATATGTGCATGTGGGTATTGGGACTTGATGCAATACAATGTAATCCAACAGTTGATTTCAGAGGGTTTGATGGGTTTTGATGAGTCTTTTGATCTGTATTTGTTTAGGGTTTTTACTTTAATGGGTTTGTTGTAGGTTAGCTCTATATTCTTGGACATATTCAAAGCGAATACCATTTGGGTTGTTTTTGATATTGACTTGTTTCCCATTTGGGTTGTTAACATAAGAACGCATGTGTCATAGCTTAGCAAGACATTTGGTTAAGGTTTTTAGTGGAGATGATTGTGATTTTAGTCTAGTTTTGGCCCATGTTTAGGCTGTCATTTTACATCTTGCATTACCTGTTTAGTGCTTGTAATTAATTCCATTGCGCATATCAAAGACAGACTTCCAAACTGCGTCTCCCTCTAGACTTAACAGGACTGATATGACATTGTGATTGAATCGAACCCTCGAGGATACCACTTCATGCAAGGTCTTTTTCTTTTTGGCTACCCATAAAATGCAATGTTCTCTCCCTCACAAGTCAAAGGAATACTACCAAATATATGCAACAATTCACCCACTAGTTCAGATCGGACTCGGCTCAAACCTGACTAACAGGTTCAGTGATGTACTAGTTTAGTTATAGCCAACTTCGGTGTTTCCTAAGGATATCAAAGTAAGCCATGGTTTCCTCCTATCCGAATTTCGATTATTATTAAGATTTTATTTAATTCGATTCTTCTAAAAATTTCACAAACTAATATTATCTAAGAATGAATTTAGTAATTTCTGATTATGAAGAAAAGTTGTTGGAGAAGGATCCATGATATGCACAAGCATATACACCTACAAGGAGAATCAAGACAAGGGTTTATTTAGTTTAATAAATGACTAAAATTCATTTTTCAATTAGATGTTAAATTAGTTTTTCGATTAGCTGTAGCTGTTAGTTGTTAGATTAGCTTTTAAACTAGTTGTTAGGTTAGCTGTTACACTTAAGTGTTTGGTATCATTTTTAACTTTTGAATTAGCTGTTAGAATATGAAATTACCAAAAGGGTATTATATATAAAAATATAACTTATTTGAGAATGAAAAATATTTAAAAGATTAGTAGTAGTAGGTCATTTTAAACAGCTTTTGATGTAAAAGCTATTTCTAATAGCTTTTTCAAACGCTATTTTAAAAGTCATTTGAAAATCTAAAGCTCTTTTAGAAGCTAATACCAAACACCTAAAAAATACTAAAATCTATCTTAAAATCTAAAAGCTAATTTAAAAGCTAATATAAAATCTTTACCAAACACACACCTAATCTTGCTAAATTAACTTTTAACTATTAATTAGCTAAATATTAAATATTAAATATCCTTAAAATTTAATTTGTTAAATTAACTAAATTTTTGTTCTAACAAGGGAAATTTTTGAAAATCCCGCCTAGCTTATTGGTTTTTTTAACTTTGCTAGCTGTTTTCTTTTCTTACAAAAATACCAACTTTTATAATATTAATTTATCATGATAAATTGGAAAAAATCAAAATAGAATCTCATGAGATTTTATAATTCAAAAAACTTCCTTATCAACTAAAACCCTCATTAAAACACA
>CANYBF013388193.1:0-10999 GCA_948192965.1 Dalechampia spathulata
GCGTAGCCTATAGGGCTATGTGCTACATACGTTGCGTTTTCTACCTATGCACTCCGCCTCGTACGGGCGGAACGGGATGTGAGCCATATATCCAGGAAAGTGCAAACAATATTTTGAGAAATTTTGCATTTATAAGTTTTCCCAAATTCGGCCCCGAACATTGAGTTTTGCTAAATGGGCCCAAATTGGGCCCAATAGGCCCATTAAGGGCAAAATGTGGCAAACGGGGTGCCGTGAGTCATGCCTCGTGTGGGCACTAGCAGAAATGTGTTCTACGCGTCAAGAACACTTAAATTGATGAATTCGGGCGGTGGGCCCACTTGGGTACTATTCATGATGAATAGTACCCTCGTGGGCCCCATAACACAATAGGGCCCAAAAAGTGGCAAATAGTATGCCAAGCGTTCTACCTCAGGTGAGGTAGTAGATTGGGTGTGTTCTGTACGTACAGAACGCATTAAAGCGGACCCCACTAGTGTTTAGCGGGCCCCACAGTGAGGTGAACCTACAAATATGGCATTCGGAATGCCACGAGATGTGCCTTGCGTAAGGCAGTAGCGGAATGCACTCTGTAAGTACAGAATACACAGAATTGGCTAATTGGGGAAGCGGGCCCCGCTTGTATACTATTCATAGTGAATAGTAACCTAGGTCTAAAATGCAATGTTTTGCATTCTGCGTATCCTACCACGCGTAGGCAGATGTGAAATGTATTCTGTAAGTACATAATACACAGAATAGGAAATAAGAGCAGCGGGCTCCTGTTATTGTTAAGTGGGCCCCACCGCGTAGTGGGCCCAGAAGATGGCATTTGCGATGCTAAGCATTGTGCCTTGCGTAAGGCAACATGGAATTGTATTCTGTAAGTACAGAGTACACAAAACAGGCAATAGGGGCAGCGGGTCCCGCTGTTATTAGGTGAGTTCCACCTATGTACTATTCATGATGAATAGTACTCGGGGCCAAAAATGCAATGTTTTGCATTTCAGGCTGTTTGCCTTGCGCAGGTAATAGGGAAAGGGTGTTCTGCATGCACAGAATACTCAGAATACGCGACGGGTCCCGCCAGGCGCCATGGTGGGCCCCACCAGTCCTAAAATGTTCTGCGCACCAGAACACATAGAGTAAGACACAAAGGCCTAAACGCATAATCAGGATCGATACCGGGGACTAAATCTTAACCGAATCAATAAAGATCCAAAATTATACGAGGGTGAAAAGTCAGGGTCAATAGTATGGCATATGGATGACATGACATAGCGTATGGCATATCATATGCATGGCATGTGAAATGATGTATGACATGGCATATACATGACATGGCATATTGGATGCGTATGTGAATGTGTATTCAACATGGTATATGGTATGACATACGGCGTGTCATGGTATATAGGATAGCGTGGCAAGCTGGGCGTATTGCATTGTGTATTGGCATATTTGGATTGTATTGGCATACGAGATAATATATGTTATGGCATGGCATATGCATGGCATGGTATAAAAGTGTGTGATGTGTCATGTGACATGTGACATGATGACATATATTTAGAAAATATAAATCCATCCATGAATAAAAATACTGAAAGGCCGGTGAAAGGGATCGAGGAGAATAGGGGATACACGTGGGATTTAATGCTGAATCCTAAAATGGGGAATAATGCTATTCTATTATAAAGGATCTTCGTCTGTACAAAAATCCAAGACATTTAGTAATGTCTCAACCTCCTCGGGAAATTTTCACCTCAAGTAGCACGAGTGAAAATGCAAATAAACAAGCAACATCGTTAATAGCAAATGAAATTTAGGACTTGATCGACTAATTCTATGCCATATTAAAGCACAAATCAAGAGCCGAAGTCTGATGGATGTAAGATGACATGACATAATAGCATATCACATGATGATGTGGCATGTAACATGGTAACATGGCATAGTGACGTATAACATGTGACATGGCATGATGATATGGCATATGACATGGCATGTGGCATGATGACATGACATAATGGCGTATGACATGTGACATGACATATTAGCATATGACGTGGCATGATGTCATAATATTCATGAGTAACTATTCATGAGTTATTATTCATTATGGCATGTGGCATGATGACATAGCATAATAGCGTATGACATGTGACGTGACATATGAGCATATGATGTGGCATGATGACATGGAAAAAATGGCGTATGACATGTGATGTGACATATTAGTATATAACGTGGATGATGGCATGGCATAAATAATATTCAGAAATTACTATTTATGAGTTACTATTTATGTGTTACTATTCATCATGACATATGACATGATGACATTGCATAGTGGCATATGACATGTGACGTGACATATTAGCATATGATGTGGCATGATGACATGACATAAATGGCGTATGACATGTGACGTGACATATTACATATGACGTGGCATGATGACATAACATAAATGACGTATGATATGTGACATGGCATATTAGCATATGACGTGGCATGATGACATGGTATAATGACATATGACATGGTATAGTAAAAAGCTAAACATGACAATAAAGCTAAATAAAACCATAAGCTAAACATGGCAGTAAAGCTAAACTAAGATGATAAGCTAAACATGGCAGAAAATCTTAAATAACTTAAAAAGCCGAAGGAATAAATGACTTACCAGGGCTAGAATTTGCTCCCCCTAAATTCTCAAAAGCTTAAGATTTTAGTAAAAATTTAATTAGTCGCTAAACCTAATTAAAATTTTACTTAAGTTATATCATTTGTATGATATTGTGTATCATTTATATGATATATTGTTGTGTCTTGGAAGAGGAAGGCTTGGCCTTGTATTTATAGTAGCCTTAGGAGGGGTGGCACCCTTAGGCTTAGCAATATGGGATAAGGTTCCAAAACTAGGTGAGCAGCCATTTTGCACGAGCCAAACGGAGGGTAAAACAAGTGCCTAAATAGCAAATGAATATACAAAATTTATGTCTGCAACTTCCTCTTAAGAATGGAAACTTGAATCAAGCCATTCCAATACCGAAACAAGTCACAATACATGCCCGAAGTGGGCACCCCAGCCAGTCTATGCAGGCTGTCCTAGAAATCTGTGATGAGCAGACATTTTGGACGGACCAAACGGGGGGCAAATGGTATGCTCAAATGGCAAATGAATATGCAACATTCATGTTTGCAACTTACTCTTGGGAATGGAAACTTGAATCAAGCCATTCTGATGCTAAAACAAGTCACAATACGTGCCCGAAGTGGGCACCCTAGCCAGCCTGTGCAGGCTGTGCTGGAAAATCTGTATTGGTAGCCATTTTGGATGGACCAAGCGGTGGGCAAACGGTGTGCTCAAATGGTAAATGAATATGCAAAATTCATGTCTGCAACTTATTCTTCGGAATGGAAACTTGTATCAAGCCATTCCGACACAAGAACAAGTCGCAATACGTGCCCAAAGTGGGCACCCTAGCCAGCCTTATTTTGCTATATGCTACGTGCATAGTGCTATACACCTTATTCATGTATTTCACCTCATATGGGTGAAATGTAATGCGTGTCACATGTCAAATATGCGTTATGTGGCAGTCTAAGATGTTGTACTATGTACAGCATGTTAGGTTTGGTCTTGAAAGTGGGCCTCACCAAACGTCTTCTTTTTGCTACATGCGTAGCATATAGTGCTATATGCTATGCAGATAGCATTTAGACCCTATGTGCTTCACTTTGTATGGGCAAAACAGGATGTGTGCCATATGTCAACTAAGATGCAATTGACATGTTGAGTCACTTTGCAGTTTTGAGTTTTACCAAATTCGGCCCCGAATGATGAGTTCCACTAATGGGCCCATTTCGAGCCCACAATGCTATATAGCCCAAAATGTGGCATTTAGTGTTCCAAGTGTTATGCCTCGTGTAGACAATATGTAGAATGTGTTCTGTGCATACAGAACACTCAGAGTGGGTTGACAGAGGTGGTAGGCCCCACTAGTGCCTTCAGTGGGCCCTACAGTGCAGTGGGCCCAGAATGTGGCATTTGGCATGTTAAGTGTTATGCCTCGTGCAAGCATCAGTGAAAATGTGTTCTGTGTACACAGAATATGCAGAATGGGCTGATAGGGGTAGCAAGCCCCACCAGTGCCCCTAGTGGGCCTCGCTGAGTCATTTTTCTTAGCAGAAAATGCTACATGATTTGCTTCATGTAATCAAGATGAAATGTGTTCTGTATGCATAAAATGCTCAGAAAAGGCTGACAAGGGTAGCAGGCCCTGCCAGATGCCGTGGTGGGCCCCACCAACTACGATGTACTTTGTGCTCCAGAATACTCAGGGGGAAGCCATAGAGGCATATGTGCATAATCGGGGTCGATATCGGGGACTAATACCAAGCCAAATCAACAGAAACCCGAAATTGCATGAGGGTGAAAAGTCAGGGTCAGCAACTCCATTTTCATGCTAAAACGAGTCTTACACGACTCGTGTAAAAGGTTACACGAGTTAAATGTCAATCAGCTTTTTTATTTAATTTAGATTCATGCATTTCCTCCCTTGGCTGAGCCTTACATGAGTCATGTAAGGATCCACACGACTCGTATGGAATTCAGCCTCTTATGGTTTCTTCCTCTTTCATGCTTTTCAAGCCTCACATGAGTAGTGTAGCATTTACACGACTGGTGTGACTCATTTATGACACTTATTTGCACTTTAATATCAACTATAAGATCATAGGATCGAAGGGAAAGGATTAATCTAAGGGTTTTTAGAGAGAATTAGAACGTGGGATTGACAGTTCCTCAAATCATTCATTCATGCATGAAGCATTATTAAAGAATTAGGTTAAAGTTTTAGAATTTAAAAGGAGATAGAGAGAAAACTAAATTAATTGTGTGTGCTTTGTTAATAATCTTCTTCTAAAATCTTTTCCTATCAGAGCCTTTCATCAAGAAGTTATCTTATAGAGTAAGGTATCTTAGAATTATTATTAAGAAAATTTTGAGAATATATATCTTATGGAGTTCAAATCTAGAAGATCTTTCAAAAAGTAAAAATCTCATTTTGAACAAAATGATTTTCGAAAATTACTTCCATATTCTAAAAATATGAAATTTTCAAAATTCATATTTTATAATAAATCTTTTCATCATTTAAATCTAGCTTGCTGATTTAATGTGATAGAAGCTATTTTTAAGTTGATTATGATTAACTTACATACTTATACTCTATGTATTTATGGATTATAATTTTCATATGTTCAAATATAAATACATAAATTTTTGAATAAAAAATACAGATAAGATAAGGATTAAAATATTACATCTAAAGTATTTTCTAAGAGCTTCATTTTGAATATCTATTTTTAAACTTTTCATAAGAATTGTAAGGGTTGTGAGAATTTCTATTATAAAATTATTCGATTATTTTGAGACAATTGTCAAGTTTCTTATATTGACTTGTGGATAAATGACTTAAGTTCACTTGGTTGAGATTTTTAAGTTAACCTATTAAAACTTGAAGAGGTTATAAATTAGCCTGCTAAAAATTCTTGATTGTAAAGATTTGAAGTTAGCTTTAAAAACTTGTTATATTGATTTGATATCGTGAAACCTTAAAATATTGTGTGGGTGGGGCTTTCGCTATGATTCAAAGAGAGTCTTGCAACAAACGACATCAAGGACCCACTTAGAGTGAAAGTACAGTCTTCTCGAGGGGCTACCTTAAGGAATGATACAATTTTTATGAAGGTCACAAGATGGAGTCGCCACCAGATGATTCCAAATTTAGTTCAACCAACCTATATTATGAGTGCTAAGTCAAACCCTTCAAAGATAGGTTCAGGTGGTGAAGATATATTTTCTTAGAGTTTTCAAATTCGATTCTACCATTTAATTATCCTAGGCATACAAACATACATAGACATGAAATAAGGCATACAACTCGATATATCATGACAACAATCATAATAAATATAGCATGACGAGTATGATATAATAATCATTGTAAATGAAACATAGCATATGCATGGTATGTGAGATGATATAACATAAGCATGATATGTGACGTGACATGACATAAGCATGATATGTGACATGGCATAAGCATGACATGTGAAATGATATGGCATAAACATGACATGACATGTGAAATGATATGACATAAACATGATATATAAAAGATGATATAGCATAAGCATGACATGTGAAAAGATGACATGACATAAGCATGATATGTAAAATGACATGACATAAGCATGACATGTGAAAGATGACATAACATAAGCATGACATATGAAAGATGACATGGTATAAGCATGACATGTGAGATGACATTGCATAAGCATGATATGGTATAACATACATCATACAGTAATAATAAAACAAGCATAGAAGCATAATAAGGTATAGCAACAAAAATAAAATAACAATGGCATGAAGAGTCAGTTGGTGAATTGAGAGTTGAAGTCTAGCATGATTAATTTTTTTAATACAGATTTACCAACCAAGGGTATTCATCATAATAAGACATTCTTCATCAGGGTGAATATCATGAACTTCTCCACTCCTTATGTCATGGTGGATGATGGTTCTAGCATCAATATTTGTTTGCTTAAAGTGTTGTCCAAGCTCAAGATCAAACTTTCAAATTTGAAGCCATCAAAGATTATCATCAAGGCATATGATAAGTCTAAATAGGAGCTTATTAGCACCTTCACTACCACTGTGACTGTTATTAACATTGTATTTTTGCCCCCTACACAGGCTTGCTGCGTTGCATCTTTCGGGCATGTATTGCGACTTGTTTCCTTGTCGAGATGGCTTGATATAGGTTCCCATCCCCAAAAACAAGTTGTATACATGAATTATGCATATTCATTTACCATATACGCACATGGTTTGCCTTCCGTTTAGTCCATCCAAAATGGCTGCCTATCACAGATTTCCAGCACAGCCTGCACAGGCTGGCTGGGTTGCCCACTTCGGGCATGTATTGTGGCTTGTTTCCTTGTCAGGATGACTTGATACAAGTTTCCATTCCTAAGAGCAAGTTGCATACATGAATTATGCATATTCATTTACCATTTGGGCACACAGTTTGCCCCCCGTTCAGTGTGTGCAAAATGATTACCAATCACAGATTTCCAGCACAGTATGCACAAGCTGGCTGGGTTGCCTACTTTGGACACATATTGCAACTTATTCCCATATTAGAATGACTTGAAATAGGTCTTCATTCCCAAAAGCAAGTTGCATACATGAATTTTGCATATTCATTTGCCATTTGAGCATATGGTTTGCCCCCTATTTGGCTTGTGCAAAATGGCTGCCCACCTAGTTTTGGTGAAGAGAAGGGATATTATCCCACATTTCTAATCCTAAGGGTGGCACACTCCTAAGGCTACTATAAATACAAGGGTAAGCCTTCTTCTTACAATACACACAATATATCATATAAATGATACTTAACATATCATACAAATGGTATACATTTTAATTCTAAGACATTAAGCTCTAAGGATTAAAATAACTTAGTAAAATTTAATTAGGATTAGTGAATAATTAATTTTACTAAAATCTTAAGCTTTTGGGAATTTGGGGGGAACGACTTATAGCCCTGGTAAGTCATTTCTTCCTTTGACCTTTTAAGTTAATTTAGCTTTTCTGCCATGTTTAGCTTATTTTCTTAATTTAGCTTTACTGCCATGTTTAGCTTTTTACTATGCCATGTCATCATGCCATGTCATATACTAATATGTCATGTCACATGTCATATTATATGCTAATATATCATGTTATCATGCCATGTCATATGATACCATGCCATGTCATATACCACTATGCCATGTCATCATATCATATGTCATATGCTACTATGTCATATCATCATACCATATCACATGTCATATGCCACTATACCATGTCATCATATGCCACTATACCATGTCATCATGCCTCATGTCATATGCCACTATGCCATGTCATCATACCATACCACATGTCATATGTCACTATGTCATGTCATTATACCATGTCATATGTCATATGCTATTATGCCATATCATTACATCATATATCGTGTCACATGCCAGGTTATATGGTCATATGCCACATCGCATGTCATACGCTATTTATGTCACGTCATCATGCCACATCACATGTCATATGCCAATATGCCACATGCCACGTCATCATATCATATGCTATTATGCCATGTCATCATGCCATATGCCATATCATCATGTCATACGCCATTATGCCATGTCATCATGCCACATCATATGCTACCATGCCATATCATACGCCACTATGCCATGTCATCATGTCACGTTATATGATACCATGCCATGTCATATGCCATTATGTCATATTACATGCTACGTCATATGCTCATATGCCACGTCATATGTCATATGCTATTTATGCCATATCATCATGCTACGTCACATATCATACGCTACTATGCCATATCATCATGTCACATGCCACATTATCATATCATATGCTATTATACCATGTCATTATGTTACATACCACATCATCATGTCATATGCTATTATGCCATGTCACCATATCTTATGCCATGTCATCATGTTACATGCCACATCATCATGTCATATGCTATTATGCCATGTCACAATGTCACATGCCACATCATCATGTCATATGCTATTATGCCATGTCATAATGTCACATGCCATGTCATCATATCACATGCCACATCATCATGTCATATGTTATTATGCCATGTCACCATGTCACATGCCATGTCACCATGTCGCATGCTATTATGCCATGTCATCATGTCACATACCACATCATCATGTTATATGCTATTATACCATGTTACCATGACACATGCTATGTCATCATGTCACATGCCACATCATCATATCATATGCTATTATGCCATATCACCATGATACATGCTACATCACCATGCTATTACATTCATCAGACTTTGACTCTTAATTCATGCTTTCATATGGTATATAATTAGTTGATCAAATCCTAAATTTTATTTGCTATTAACAATTTTGCTTATTTATTTGTATTTTCACTCATGCATTTTTGACTCATGCTATCTGATGTAGAAATTTTCTCAAGGAGGTTGAGACATTACTTAATATCTCAAATTTTTGTACCAATGAAGATCCTTTGTAATAGAATAGCATTATTCCCCATTTTTAGGATTTAGCATTAAATCCCACATGTATCCCCCATTTTCCTTGATCCCTTTCACTGACCTTTTTGAGGATTTTATTGCATGGATGGTTTTATTATATTTGCTAAAATATATATGTCATATCATGCCACATGCTATGTCATATGACACATCACACACTTTTATGCCATACTATAATATATATTATCTCGTATGCCAATACGATCCAAAATATGCCAACTCACCATGCAATACGCGCCATTTACCATGCTATATGCCAATATACCATGCCATTTTACCATGATGCCATGCCATGTTACATGTCATTATGCCATGCCACGTTGTATGCCACACCACATGCCATGTAAAATTGATTTTGGAAACTCATAAAAATAGATCTTCACCACTCAAACCCAATCTCTGAAGGGTTTAACTAGCACTCATGCTATAAGTCAGTTGAACCAATTCGAAACCATCCGGTGGTGACTCCCTTGTGACTCTTTTGAGTCTGTATCATTCCTCGAGGTAGCCCCTTGGGAAGTTCATGCTTTCACTCCAAGTATGGTCCTCGGTTCACGAGCCTTATGAGCCTCTCTTTGGGCTATGGCAGAAACCAGCGCTCAAAGTGGCGACTCCACTGAGGACATCACGGCGAAAGAGTGGTGACATCTAAGAGTTTCAATATTAATTTTCCCATCATAGTTGGATTAATTATATGCATCACAACACTAGTCCGTGTCTGTACACACCACCCTGGTCCTGTGTCAAGTCAGTGATTGTGGGTGAGTGAGTATCTTGGACTCCATTCAACTCCTTAGAAAAGTGAATCTACCTTCATCACTCGCTGCACTATACTGATAACCGTTGATGATTCCTGATGGATAGATGCAAGGTATTGTCTTATATCGATGATTCCATTTGGTTGGATAGGTTGTGGACAATATGGCGGGAGACCTTAGCTTGTTCTTACCATACCAAAAGCCCATGTAGTTAACCTAGCAATATTCCAAACTAGGATCCTTATTGCATGCTATATGGATTGATGTCCTATCATGTCAGCGGATTTACCTAAACCTAGCCTATTTTCCCTCTATCATATTGCTCTTCTAAGAATCAGGATCCTTTCATGATTCTGTATGGTTGCCCAAAGCCTCATGCTTATACCATGGGCATACTTTTATCCTTACAATATGATTATGCCCATATTGCTCTGCGAAGAGTCAGAATCCTTTCATAATTCTATTTGGTTGTATAACCTTATGCCCATTCCATTGGCATTCTCTTATCATAGCAATATGATTAGGTCGAAATGCTATCAGGTTTTCACCATAATCCCTCATATGATCAGGCAACGATCATCCTTTTTGCTTGCCTTATTGAGAGAATTGTGCCTCAAGTTCACAGTGTAACTTTGGGCTAGTATCCCACCTAGGAGATATTGAACTGACCAATTCTTGTGGAGGTATAAGGGTAGCAGGAGTGCTGCTGTGTGCTACATGTTCACTAACCATTTTCATGTTTTATGTCTAACACACATACATGCATGCCCATGTAATATTTTTTAACAAACTTCTTTTTTTTGCAGCTATAATGCTAGATGTTTCCTAGCATAGGTCATGCATACTGTTAGTGTATGCTCTAGAGCATCATGTGTATTTGTACTATACGTTTTATTAATAAAGGCATTATTCATTATATAGTATAATGTTTTGAATGAACTTGTTTTACTTGGAGTATTAAACTATATATTAAAGTCCATGATATTGGAACAGTACAGAAGAATCCATAAAGAGTTTATGGAATGAGATTCTTATTGTATGCAAATGTTCAATATCTAAATATCC
>CANYBF013388237.1:0-10152 GCA_948192965.1 Dalechampia spathulata
TATATGTATAGCATGTGATGAATGACATACCGTGTGCATGGCATGTGAAGTAAATGATATACTATATGTATGACATATTAGATGAATGACATACTATGTATATAGCATATAAAGTGTGGCATACCATATGCATGGTCATGTAGGATGATGAATGACATGGCATATGTATGACATGGCATAGTGGTATGTATGTGAATATGTATTCAACATTGTATATGTAAGGCATACGGTATGATATGCGTAATGGTATACGACGTGGCATAGTATATGTCATGGCATGGCTTATATGTATGCATGATAAAGCGTATTGGTTAATTGAGCGTATTGGATTGCATATTGGCGTATTAGCGTATTTACATATTTATATGTATATGCATATGGAATACAGTATGTTATGGCATACGGTATATGCATGGCATGCATAGTAGTGTGTGCATGTATCATGTGACATGGCATGTGACATGATGACATAGTATATTTAAGCAAATACACGAATAAAAATAAAAGGCCGGTGAAAGGGATCGAGGAATTAAGGGATACAAATAAGATAGGGGGATTAATTATTACAGACCGAATAATAAATCTTATCCTATTACATAAATATCCACGCATACATAATTTCCCGGGTATTAAGTAATACCTCTTTTCTCCCTCGAGTTGCACGATCCAAAATGCATGATGAATTAATATGCAAAATAAACAAATACATTCATTAGTAGCAAATGAAATTTGGATTTAATTGACTAGTTCAATACCATTTAAAAGTACGAACCAAGAGTCAAAATCCAACAATTATTAGGCAATAATTGAAATAATAAATACGAGCTGGATCGTGAAAATCCATTTTAATAAAAATAATTTTGGGCAAAATTATTTTATTTGATCATGGAAAAAATTAATTGGGAGGACTATTATCACACATAATTTTGGAGATAGCCCTACGATCAATTAAAAACAAATCCTATCAAAAATCACATTTATACGAGTAAAAATTGCATTTAATCGTAAAAATTAATTTTGAGGTCAAAATTAATTATGTAAAAATTATTTTATGACTTTTCCAGAATACCTGAGCTACTGTGAAGCTCAAATACCATTGGATATGTTAAAATATGACCAAAATATGGCCCAAAATATGGTTTTCTGGAAAATTCATGAAGGATGTGCGCCGCGCATCAGGCGATATGCCCCACACATAGGCTGTGTGTGGCGTACATGGCTTGATGTGTGGTGCACATCATAAACCAATCTGCACAAAAATTAAATCTGTCAGTACAGAAATAAACTTCAGGCATATGTGTGGTGCATATGGCAGAGAAAACATAAGGAAAACTGAAAATTTTTCAGCAGAAACCCTAGATCCAACCCCGATCTAGGTAGATCAGACCTGAAAATGGGTTTTGCTTCATGGATTTGCATCTAAATCAAGAAAAATAATTTTAAGCTAAAATTATTTAAAATCCAGCAAGTATTTGGCAGATCCAAGACATTTAAGGCATGAGGAAGCCTTAAACATCACTGAAATAGCCAGATCGGGCGAAAAATCGAGTGAAAATGGGAGAAAAATAGCATTTTCTGGAAATTTTTGGGGCGATGTGCGCAGCACACTACCCCGTGTGTGCCACACATAGGCTGTGTGTGGCGCACATGAGGTGATGTGCGCAGCACATCCCTTGCAAAATAGTGACAGAATGAAGAAAAACGAAGAAAAAGGAAAAAATTACCTTATTTCGGCCGAGTTTTCTTCTTGATCTTGCTTCCTTCCATGTTTAGGGAGCCTAAACTAACCAATTTTGTCACTAAATCCAATTGATTTAATTAATTAGGGGCCTAATTAATTGAGTGGGAATTTTGGCAGAGGTTTGGCTGCTCTTTTGAGCAAATTCGGGGTCCTTAATTCAAACCCCAAGCTCTATATTTATAGAGCAAAAATTGGTTGTGGCAATTTTGTAATTTTTGCCCAGATTTGAAAATTTTTGAAGGCAATTTGTGCCACACATCATGTGATGTGCGCCACACATTGGCAATGTGCTGCACATATCAGGTGATGTGCGGTGCACATCACCTTTTGACCCATCGCATGGGGCCCACTGTGGTTACTTTCGGATGCGCCCCGAAGCATATAAGTGTTATTCGACGTAAGGAACAACTTTTTAGAAGAAATTTTTTCCAAATTCGGTCCCGAGAAGGCTCCTGACCAAACGTCTTTTCAATGCAACGTGCGGTGCACATAGGGCGATGTGCACCGCACATTGCATTTTTACCCTATACGCGCCGGCTCGTATGGGCAAAATTGGATGTTCGGCATATGTCAACTAAATTACAATTGACATTTTGAGAAACTTTGCAGTTATAAGTTTTCTCAAATTCGGCCCCGAACATCGAGTTTCGGCTAATGGGCCCATTTTAGGGTTTGCGACCCTATTTTGGCCCAAAATGGCATTCGGCATGCCAGAAGGTCGTTTCTCGAATAGATATCAACGGAAATATGTTCTATGCATGAAGAATACTTAAATTGGTGAATTCGGGTAGTGGGCCCATCTGGGTACTATTCATTATGGATAGTATCCTTGTGGGCCCCAAAGCACAAAAGTGTCTTGAAAGTGGCAAATAGCATGCCAAGCGTTTTGCCTCAAGTAAGGCAGCAGGTAGGATGTATTCTGTGCGTACAGAATGCATTAAAGCGGACTATAGTGGGAAGTGGGTCCTACTAGTGTCTAGCAGGCCCCATAGTACGGTGAGCCTAAAAATGTGGCATTCGGGATGCCATGGAGTGTGTCTTGTGTAAGGCAGTAGCGAAATGTATTTTATAAGTACAGAATACACAAAATAGGCTGATGGGGGAGGCAGACCCCATTAGTATACTATTCATAGTGAATAGTAACCTAGGTTCAAAATGTAATATTTTGCATTCTGTGTATCCTACCACGCGTAAGCAGGTGTGAAATGTATTCTGTAAGTACAGAATACACAGAATAGACTAGTAGAAGCTGTGGGCTCTACTAATGTCCTAGGTGGGCCCCACAGCGTAGTGGGCCCAAAAGATGGCATTTGCGATGCTAAGCGTTGTGCCTTGCGTAAGGCAACTGGAAAATGTATTCTGTAAGTACAGAATACACAGAATAAGTCAATAGGGGCAGCGGGCCCCGCCATGGCTAGGTGGGCCCCATAGCATAGTGGGCCCAGAAGGTGGTATTTGCAATGCCAAGTGCTGTGCATTGCGTAAGGCAACTGGAAAATGTATTCTGTAAGTACAGAATATACAGAATAGGTTATTGGGGGCTGTGGGCTCCGTTTCTGTTTAGTGGGCCCCACCTGTGGCACTATTCATGATGAATAGTACCCAGGGTAAAAAATGCAATGTTTTGCATTTCAAGCGATTTGCCTTACGTAGGCAATAAGGAAAGGTGTTTTGTATGCACAGAATACTCAGAATATGTGGCGGGTCCCGCCAAGCGCCATGGTGGGCCCCACCAGTTCTAAGGCATTCTGTGCACCAGAATATACGGAGGAAGGCACAGAGCCCTATGTGCATAATCGGTATTGATACTGGAGACTAAATCCTAGCCGAATCAACAAAAATCCAAAATTCTACAATGGTGAAAAGTCAGAGTCAACACTAATATAGAATTCGGATGTCTTAACATACATTCAATTGAATGAACATGCTATATATATATATATACAGATTCATCACTACACAAAAGGGTTCTGGATAATTACAATATCCCCAACAAAATTACCACCAAAATACAAATATCTACTACCTCTATGATTTGTACAGGCTACAACAACAAGCTAAACAAAAACGGAGCATGTGCGGCTGTCCCAAGACCACCTCGAGAATTGGATTACTGTCAAAACCAACTCTCTCTCTGCTGACACAAGCAATCACTTCTTGGGACCCTCAACTGTAGGCTCAGAACCTACGTCAATCAATTGATAAATGCTGAGTCAAAGACTCAGTGGTGCTAATATCACATAATCATAACATATAAACAACACACAGTCAAACCACATGTCCATCAGGCACATACACACAAAGATGCAATGGCATGCCAAATATTCTCTCTTTTTGTCTCCCTCGTTCCTTTCCATACTTACACACTCCTGTGTTTTCCCATCATTATGCACAACGCTCTACCATGCTGGGTCCCTGTATGTACCGGTACTCAACTCCCGAAGGAGGGCATTCACTATCCAGGTCTTTAAACCCCTTATCTTTTAAGCTGTATGTCTCGAGACTTAACTCTCGTGGGAGGGCACTATAATATATATGATTCCATTATGGAACCCTGTAATATATGACCCAGCATGCCTTTTTCCTATCCTCTTTCACTCTCTTTCTTTTATCCAGGTTTATCCTTTTAAAAAGTCACTTTTAAGTCGCGTACGGTCGTACTAAATTCCGTACACCCGTACCAAACTAAAAGTACTGATGCTCTGATTTCCTGCGAGCAGTGGTATGCCCATACCCCCATTTGGTACGCCCGTACCACCCCAAACTTCCTGATAAACCAATTTTCCTATGAGCAACGGTACGGCCGTACAGATTATTGGTGCGCCCGTACCGTCTTCAGGAACCCAATACTACCCATTCCTCATGCCTGGTATACCCATACGTAATCCACACATCCGTACCACCACCTAAACACCAAGATATATGCCATTTGAATCCATAACCTCAAGGTACCTATGCCCAAAACCATTTACTAAACCCAAAACACTTCCAAAACAACTTAAACATACATAATAACTATCCTTTATTCAACCAAGAAGACACACTTCCCAACAAGGCGACAACATCATAATACACAATCACAATCAATGTACACAAACACATTCAACATACATATATCAAGCATCATACATACCATAAGCAATACAACATCATATAGCAAAACACATACGCATACATGACCCTACAAGTATACCCAACTCGTCACTCATGTGGGTGTGACATGAAGGAATACTTAAACCATTTACCAATAAAATATTGATATGTCCAGCTGCTTTACTGAGATTCTGATTCTGTAACTTTGCTAGGTCCTGTGTTTATCAATTGACAAACGCTGAGAATAAACTCAGTGGTGCTAGTTATAGCATGTAAAACTTAAAGCATTTATATTTCATGAAATGTTGATGCCAAGATATCATTATGACAACCTTTCAAACAATATGATTATTTCATTTGTATATCATGTCATATAGGTATGAATCATTATGCATGACTATCTTAAAATATGATGAAATTCCAACCATAATAAAGATTCAAGTACAGTTGATTTATCATTTAATTATATCATGAATTCATATCATATTATGTCATATGTCATGAATTATGAATAGTGCATATTTATGAGAATGCATTTATGCTATGCATTCTCCCTCTTATTCCTTGATCCATCATCTCATTTAAATGTGCATTTACTGGGTCTTTCATTATACCATAACTTTGATTCTACACATATGAGCTCATGTAATTTCAATTCTATTTCTTTCATATCATGATCATATATTATTTTATTCCCGTAAGAATTTATAGCATTGTGCCCAATACAATCATTTAGCCTTTTTCTCATATCCCATCATATTTCTTTTTCTCCTTATTTCGCCATGTTATGCAATGTCATTTTATGTTGAATGTTTTATGTTCATGCTTTATATATATGATGCATAATTAATTTATTGCAATGCTATTGCATTACCAAACCTTTGCCTCTTTGATCATTTAATGATCGAGGACTTCAAACATTCTAGCACAAACCTGGTATGTCCTTCCTTTTGTTAAAATCCTTGGGTGATTCGTGAATATGTTCCACTGATTTACCTATTTCACAATCAATATTAATCTTTTATTAGTAATTAAATTCATCTTTTATCATTTTTATATTTCTAACTACGGAGTAAAGCAATATCATTCTTAATATTCATCTTAATTCTACCTTATTTAATTTTTAAGTCATTTTATTTTATTTTATTTATTCCTGTATTTCTAATATGAATTATTTTTAATACCTTAAAACTATTATCACTTGATATCTATTTAAATAATATTTTAACTTTAATCAAATTCTAAACTTTTACCTTACCTTTTAATTTTGTAAAACATCTTTATTTTACAAATCTCTTAAAACTGCTTCCTTATTTCTATACTACCTTGAAGCATCTTAGTTAATATAGTTATATTATCAATCAATTAAATAAATAAATCATTTAATAATAATACATGCATCCCACCATGTCATTATTAAAGAATTCATATTATTTTCTATAGTTTAATCTATAATTATTTCACTTAATTTCCATAAATTAAATTTTAACCCATTTTAATATCTACTTATTATTAATTTAATACCATAGAAGACTATGTGATTCTTAATAACATATCATATACCTCATTGCAACTTCATTTTGTCTATAAAATCATATTCTGAAATATAAAATCTTAATTTATTAAAATGAAAGCCTTAATAAAACCTCATCATACCATTTTTGTTACTTAATTCGACAGTAACACCTTATGTATTTATTGTAATTATTTATTATTATTATTATTATTAAACAGTTATCAAAATTAATATTATTTTATTATCCTAATCTGTCAGATTATAATACCCCTCTTATAATCTGGTGTTGAATAATAATTTCATATCATAACAGTTAATAACTTATTAATATGTTAGTTCATCATCAACTTATTCTAATTTTAATCAAACCCCACTAGTACTCATTTTATATATATTACTAAAACCCAGTACTGTCAAGATAAAATAGTAAAAAATTACTATCTTAAATGATTTAAATCAGTATTTGAGATTATAAAACTTCACAAAAAGCTTAGTTCGTAAATCTGCTTAAAATCAATTAATGATTAAAACAGCAACATTACCTCACAGTTATTTCCACTTAAACATACCCACAACTCATTTCATATAAATATATATTATTTCCTTCACATTACTATATGATAAGTTCCATAACATCCTCAAAATCCATAATTTAAATATAATCATAAATTATTCTTCATTTAAATAATTCCTAATGATATTCCACTTAATTTTAACTTAAATAAAATTATTAATCCTTCTTTACTATATGAAGATACTTAATTTAATCAGTAATATAAACTAAATCATCAAAATTCATATATTAATATATTTTAAATTTTATTATCAACTTTAATGTCTAATCCAATAATTTCAATCTTAAGTAAACTCAACACATCTTATTCTTACATATAATCTCATAACCATAGTTGATTATTCTAATTTGTTTTTATCCTAAAACCTTAATCTCAATAAAATTCATTATATATATATATATGTTCCTTTTTCTTAATATTTCTCTTCTGTCATAAAATTACTTAAATAACATCACAGAACATTTTAAAATTTTACCTCAATAAACTTCTTATACGTATATACCATATTTATAAATCCTTTAAACTCTAAATTCTAATTTATCAATACTTATTAATATCTTTTAAATCTTATTTCATGTTATTTTCTAATATAATCAATATCTATTTATTTTTTTTGTTAAACAGAATATACTATTGTTTTATGACTCCTCCAATTTATTTAAACTTATAGAAATTTCAATATTAATCCAAAGAAAACTTCATAACCATATGACTTGTTTTTAAATCTCATTAATTTTGATAATACAAATTCTTTTTATCATCTAACTACCAATTTCTTTAATTCTTAAGCTAATTAATTAATCAAACTTATAAAAATCATATTTTATGTAGCCCTTAACTTAAACATACTTAAAATAAAGATTTTACTTAAAAATATCAATATTTACTTAATTAAACACGTAGCTTTTATCATATCATTAATCCTTAACCTCTTCTTTATCATAAACTTCTTAAAAAAAACATTTTAAACTTAGCATCTTCATATAATTTACCTGCAAATAATTTGGCTAAAAAGAACAACACAATACACACGTACCCACTCCAAATGAACATTTTTTTTCATACTCATTTACAGCTCTAATAAATCTAACCACCAATTTACTAACTAAAACTAACCAAAAACATTTTGATCTTCAAGTTATCATTTGGCCAAAACAGAAAACTCAGCAAAAAATCATAACCTAAGTACATCTAATGCTAAACATACTTACTCCTTCTCACCTTATCAAAACAAATCAAAACCACTCCACAACATATCTCCCAATTGATTTAAGCTTAAATCTAAAAAGATCCTCTTGAACCTGCTCCTTTTTGTTTAATTAATACCTTTATATACACATGCAGGAACAAAAATAATTAGAACAGAAATGACATTTAATGGTTCATTAAAAGAAGGTTACGATTTTGATGAGAGGAACATATTTTAAGAAGTTTTTGATCAAAACCGTAAAGATCATAAAGAGGGGGTTTCGGTCATCAACTAAAACAAGGAAAAAGAAGAAATATTAAAGCCAAACCTTGCTGCATGCATAGGAACCTTGCTGTAATGTACGAATCAAAGACAAATAAGAAGAAGATGAAATAAACATTTAGCTCCTTTGATAACTAGCTTCAGTCTTGACTGAAAAATGGAAGAAATGAAAACACTTCAACAAAATCTGTAGATTTGCGTATGAACCCAACTTTGGATAATAAAGTTTAGAAGGAAAAGAAGGCAAATCATATGTGTTGACCTTGACTTTTCACGCCTGTGCCATTTACGGTCTCTGTTGATTCGGTTTGGTATTAGTCCCTGAAATCGACCCTGATTGCGTACATAAGCCTCTATGGTTTCCTCTGAGCATTCTGGTGTGTGGAACACATCAGTACTGGTGGGACCCACCAAGGCACCCGGCGGGGCCCGCCATGCTCACTTCTCTATTTTGGATGCTCTGTACTTACAGAACACTCCTTATTCTTCCCTATGCAAGATAGGGCTTGTAGAATGCAAAGTATTGCATTTTGGACCCGGGGGCACTATTCACTATGAATAGTACACAAGCGGGACCCACTGCCCCTATTGCTTATTTTGTGCATTATGTACTTACAAAATACAATTACTTGTTGCCTTAAGCAAGGCACAGCGCTTGGCATCGTATTTACCACTTTCAGGGCCCACTACGTTGTGGGGCCCACTTAGGGCATTAGTGGGGCCCACTGCCCTATTAGCCTATTCTATGTATTATGTACTTACAGAATACATTCTATACCTGCATACGCATGGCAGGGTACACAGAATGCAGAATATTGCATTTTGAGCCTGGGGTACTATTCATTGTAAATAGTATATAGGTGGGGCCTACCACCCCTATTAGCTTATTCTGAGGGTTATGTACGCACAGAACACCCTCCATATGTTGCCTATGCTAGGCAAAGCGTTTGGCATGCCGAATGCCAATTCTGGGGCCCACCGCGCTGTGGGGCCCACCTAGGGTACTATTAGGGCCCGCTACCCATTTTGCCCATTTTGAGAGTTCTGTATGCATAGAACACGTTTTCACTAATGCCTACGCGAGGCATGACCTACGCCATCCCGTACGCCACCTTTTGGCTTTAATGGGCCTGTTGGGCCCAAACAAGCCCATTAAGCCAAAACTCGATGTTCGGAGCCGAATTTGAGAAAATTTATAACTACAAAGTTTCTCAGGACATCGAATAATTCTTATTCAATATATGGCTCACATCCCATTCAGCCTGTACTGAGCGGAACGCATCGTGATGTGCGTAGCGCATGGCACTATGCGCTACACATGTTGCATACTAACTGCATAGTAAAGACGTTTGGTCGGGAGCCTTCTCGGGACCGAATTTGGAAAAACTTTCTTCTACAAAGTTATTCCTTACGTTGAATAACGTTTATAGGCTTCGGGGCGCATTCCCGAAGTAACCATAGTGGGCCCTACGCACCGAGACAAAAGTGATGTGCTGCACACATCACCCGTTATGCTGCGCATGTTGCCCATGTGTGGCGCATATCACATGATGTGTGGTGCACATGGCTTTTAATTTTTTCAAATCCGGGCCAAAATTACAAAATTGCCATGCCCAAAAATTGCTCTATAAATATAGAGCTCGGGGTTCATCTGAGGGGATCCCGAATTTGCCTCTAAGGCAACCCAAAACTCTGCCAAAATTATTTTAAAATTAATTAAACACTTAATTAATTTTTCTTAGGGATTTAGAGACAA
>CANYBF013388608.1:0-30719 GCA_948192965.1 Dalechampia spathulata
TGAGTAATATAATGGTATGTAATTATAAGAACGATTAATGATGAAATGAAATATATTAATAAAAGATAAATATTGATTTGTGAATTAGGTAAATCAGTAGATAAACCTTACGAATCATCCAAGGATATTAACAAAGGAAAGGACATACCATGTTTGTGCTAGTTTGTTTGGAAGTCCTTGATCATTTATTGATCAAAGAGGCAAAGGTTTGGTAATGCAATAGCGTTATACAATTAAATTAAGATATGTTATTATATTTGTTAATCATGATATATCTATAATGCATAAATCATGAAACATTTTATGGTGAAATAAGGAGAAGAGAAAAGATTTGATATGAGAAAAATGTTATATAAATTATACTGAGTAAATGTTATAAATTCCTATGGGAATTAAATAAAAAGGGAATATAATATGCAAAGAATAAAAATTCAAGAGTTAAATATTAAATGAGATTTGATTGTGGTACCATTGATAAATGATAAATGAAAGACTCAGTAAATGCGTATATTTAAGAAATGAATAGAAATGAGGGAGAATGCATATCATAAATGCATACTCATAAATATACATTATTCATATACATGATGATGATGATGACACTTGAAAATGGTAAAATAAATTGATGAAATGGTATATATGCATAAACATTTATACTGCTATGGTAAGAATCATGAATAGTGATTTATATGATGATTATTGAAAATGGTACATATTGATGATAATTTGATAATATGGTTGATATGTTAAATGATATTTTGATATTTATTGAGATGTTACATGATGATGATGATGATGATGACACTTGAAAATGGTTAAATAAATTGATGAAATGATATATATGCATAAACATTTATACTGCTAAGGTAAGAATCATGAATAGTGATTTATATAATGATTATTGAAAATGGTACATATTAATGATAATTTGATAATATGGTTGATATGTTAAATGATATTTTGATATTTATTGAGATGTTATTCCTTATGATATTTGTTATATTTGTTATACTAGCACCATTGAGTTTTATACTCAGTTTTTATCAATTGATAAACACAGGACCAAGTAAAGCCGTAGAACAAGAACGTTAGTGGTATCAGCTGGGCATACCAATAAGCTTTTGGTAATGGTTGAATTCTTAAAGACTTCTAATTGTGCAAATAGTCATGCAACTACTAAATAAGCCATTGATAGTAAATTAAATACGAATGATAGTAATATTAATTATGTAATTAATAACATACGATGACTTTTAAATATGTAAAATAATAATATGTGCATAACAATAATGTTAATGTGGTAATGACTTAAGTATGAATGTATGTTAAACCTGGGAGTGTTAAATGAATTGGATTTTAGTAATCAGATTGAATACATATAATAAAAAAAAAATTTCTGCACTTAATTAAGAATGTATGAAATCCTTTGTAGCATGGATATTACTTTTCTGATTAGAGAATTAATAATCATACTACGGGAGCATGTTACGTAGCCAAAAGACGTGACATACTGTAATTTATTAAGTGTTAATAATTTTAGAATAACTATTCATTATATTTTGAATACAAGAATATGATGATATAATTATTTATAAATTTGATGAAATGGTTATAAACTGTTAACATAAAGACTAACTTTCATAATTTTGAAAATATTTGAACCGCTAATTTTGATAAATTTAAGTATATAAAATCAATAAAGTAATTATATAAAAACTAAAGGATATTTCTATAAATAACCTGCCATTGTAAATAAAAAATATAGTTTTGTTAGTTTTATATTTCTAATGAAAGTTCATTTGTACTATTGGTTGTAATCGAAACGATCAATTTTGTTTTAATTTTTATGAGTTTAATTGAGTTTGATATAATAATAATAATAATAATAATAATAATAATAATAATAATAATAATAATAATAAATATTTTTTTTCTTAAAAATATATTTTTCTACTTTTGTAAACGTTATCTTAAAATAGTTATTTTTCATTAAAAAATAAAAAAATTTTGAACGCACTATTCTAAAACGCAGTGCTAAACTACGCCTTGAAAAGGGTTGTCAATCGTGGGAATTGGACATTACCAACTGCACGACAGCAAAATCAAAAGTTATCCCAATATCCTATCCAGCCGAATCCGACCAAACCATTCCCTTCAAAGTTAACTCATTCACTTTTATTAATCTATCTTTTTTCTTTGAAGCTAAAATAAGCTTTTGCCAATGGAGACGCTATCTACTGCGCAATCCCTGATGATAATGTCTCTTCCTTCTTGTCCAGTTATAGGGTTCTCTTTTCCGCAATTTAAAATTCGATCTTCAACGAAATGCACCAAGAAACATTGTTTCAGCATCTCAACCAGAGCCTCTATTGCCGTTGAACAGCAGACTCAGGACCCCAAAGTTGCTCTTATCAGAATTGGGACGAGGGGAAGGTAACCACTACATCTCACGACATTCTCACGAGCTTTACATTCTACAATGTTTCAATTCAAGTGGGTACTTTCTGGATTGATTGTCTTGATCTGGGCAATTCATTTTCCTTGCTCTGATGTTGGATTTTGGAATGAATCTCAATAAATTCGAAGGGACAATTTTTTCTCTCTTCTCTTTTGGATTAAAGGTGATTCATTTTGTTTGAATTTATCATTTTCAGTTTGGGTTGAGAAGATAAATTCAGTAGGTTTGAAAGGAGAAGATAAATATGTATCTGTTTGATATTGTGTTTTGCGATTGTTTCTAGTTTATACAATATGCTACTTGATAGGGGTAATCTGTTAGATTAAGGTTGGTATCAGTTTTCATTAAAAGGAATAATGCACCTGGCTTGATGTTCGTGACAGCCCACTAGCACTTGCTCAAGCTCATGAGACACGAAACAAACTTATGGAAAAACATGCAGAGCTAGCTGAAGATGGTGCCATTCAAATTGTGATCATAAAAACAACAGGAGATAAAATATTAACTCAACCACTTGCAGACATTGGTGGAAAGGGATTGTTCACGAAAGAAATAGACGAGGCACTAATAAATGGTGAAATCGACATCGCAGTCCATTCAATGAAAGATGTCCCTACTTATTTGCCGGAGAAGACAATTCTTCCTTGCAACCTTCAACGAGAGGATGTTAGGGATGCATTTATTTCCTTGAATACGTCTTCACTATCTGAGCTTCCTTCTGGGAGTGTCATTGGCACCGCTTCTTTGAGAAGAAAGTCCCAAATCCTCCATAGATATCCTTCATTGAGTGTAATCATTCTGCTTTTCGCAATTGTTTTCCATTTACTCGGCTATGTGGAGCTTATTTGTCATCTCCCAGTGTTCATCTTTTTTATCTGCTCGGTCATTTTGATGCTGCAGGTTCTCGAGAACTTCCGTGGTAATGTTCAGACGCGTTTGCGAAAACTTAATGAAGGGGTTGTCCAAGCAACTCTTTTGGCATTAGCCGGACTTAAACGTTTAAATATGACAGAAAATGTGACTTCAATCCTTTCAATTGATGATATGCTACCAGCAGTTGCTCAAGGGGCAATTGGAATCGCCTGCCGGAGCAATGATGATGTAATGGTATGTCATTTCCTCTTTACTACTAGCATGCTTCAATGGTTCATCTGACATATACTTCCCCAACATATGACACTAGATCACCGATTCTTTTGTGACTAAACAGTTCTGTTGGATTGTTGTCGAATTAAAAGCTTTTTTTCTTTTCTGAAAATCCATTTCGAATAGAAAATAAAAACAAAATTTATGGGCCATATTTTTACAATGAACTTGAGTAAGGAAATGATATCTATAACTCAAAACCTAAACAATTAAAACAAGGTTAACGTACGGGAATTCCGATCTACAGAAAATTTAGCATTAGGATAATACTATAATTTAATCTATGAAGCTTTGTGTATTGTATGGTAATGTATATATTTGTCTACATCAGACTCGTTTACTGGCTACTATTATCATAATTCAGCAGTGTCTTATAAAAAATATAATACAGCAGGGTTGTAAATGAATCCAGTTTTGGTCAAATGGGCCTAACTGGTTTATTATCAAGTTTAGCTGAATTAGATTTTACTAAATTTTTCATGCTCATGAGCTTAAATAAATTTAATAGAGTTATTTTGAACTCAATATATATGCTAAATTTATTACATAGTTTTATGTTTATGCAAATATAACTATATAATTATATCCTTAAAGTTAAATTATCAATACTTAAATTAACAAGTTGGTCCACAAGTTTGTTCATGACTTATTTTGCGAGTCTGCTCATAAGATTAAATAAGTTGAGTATTGTCTTGTTAAAAGGAGTCTAGCTAAATGAGCTTGGAAGAACTCAATCAAACTTTAACCAGTTCGACATATTTACTTCCCTAAATATGGTCCATACTCTTTTGCATCTAACACGTTGTAGTGATCCACATATGAATTAGAACAAGATTTGACTTGGTTTGCTTTGTTTAACCTGTTTTGGTTGCTGCAATTTCATACAGTGTCTCTTCAGTTTGGTTTCTTGTTGCTTTACTTTGAATTCGCAATTTTCTGATTTATGGACATCCCAAATTTACATATTTACAGGCGAATTACCTGGCTTCGTTAAACCATGAAGATACAAGACTTGCAGTTGCATGTGAGAGGGCCTTCCTTGAAACTTTGGATGGGTCATGTCGGACGCCTATCGCTGGATATGCATCCAAGGATGAGAATGGTGATTGTGTATTCAAGGGCCTAGTGGCTTCTCCTGATGGAACCCGAGGTACGATTTGAGCTTTCTCGAAGCTAATTACGCTGATTTTGTTTAACATTCTTTTGTGACAATCACAATTACGTTTACTATTTTCCACCGTATTTCAGTACTTGAAACTTCTAGAAAAGGCCCATACGCTCTGGAAGACATGGTTTTAATGGGTAAGGATGCAGGCAAGGAACTTCTTCTGCAGGCAGGTCCTGGATTCTTTGACAGTTGAAAAGCTCGTTAAGAGCTGAAGAAAAGTTGAAAGAAATGAAGGTGTTTTCTTTTTTTAGTTACTAGCACTCTAGGCTTCATGGTCTTTTGCCCTCTTAAACCATTTCTCATTTGAAGTAATAACAAGAATTGTTGCATGATTTGTTGTACTTTGTAGAGCAGGGTAGAATGTTTGTATGCTGACACATCAAGGTTAGATTCTTGTATCGATAGTTAACGAAGATGCCAAATTTTTGCTCCCTCCCGTTGTCATTGTTGTTTCTACATTCAGCACACAATTATTACGTGCATGCGCCTCCGCTGTCAAAATTTAGTCCTAGTTAATTTAAGTCATAACTAAATAACTTTGCGTTCCACAATTAATATGTGCATGCACCTCCGTCAATGTTATGGCCCATTTTTTAAACCCAAAATTTTTGTTTGATTTATTAATAGGCTGACTAAGAAAATAAAATTGGAATGCGAGATTAAAGAAGTTGGGTAGAAAAGTAAGCTAAGAAAAGCTAGGAGAACGTGAACACTACTACAGAATACTTGCTATTAACTGGTATAAATATTTATTATAGTGGTCAGTTGTAAACTGAATATCACATTCCAAGCGACGAGACATGCTCTCGTAGTGTAATTATAAATCCCTTAAAATGAAAAATTAATAATTACTCTATAAGGAATATTTAACTTTCTAATTTTTTTTAAAAGAAGAATTTACATCTTTATTAAGAACAATACCAGTGGTAATAGACATAGGTGCATCATTAATAAACATTAGCAATCATGTTTATATATAAGGCATAACGTATTACAAACATTCAACTTGTGACATAAACAAAACATGCTTAACATATATAACAATTAGCAAATCATAACAATCATCATAAAACAGATCATTTCAGTATTTATCATATCTTGTATAAACATAGCCAGATAATTAAGTAATCATTGTCATCCGTATTTAATATTGATCTTTACCTGTGAATTTTATCATATAAACATCATACATTCATAATTAAGTACAATATGACTTTAAAACATCCAATTATAACATTCCGCACTTTAATTCCATCTATAAAACATGTGATATGGGATGAAATATGCTATTGAGAATGCAATGATGAATTGCACTCTCCCTCTATTTTTCCTGTATCAATTCCTTTGCCTTTATGATTGTGCACAATCCCGTACTAGATCAAATGTATCGGTATTTCTGGTTTTTGTAGGAACATATTATATATATATATATATATATATAAAATTCTGTGATTCCATATAGGAATCCACCTCTGTGATTTCCCAAGGAAATCTAACTATGTGACCCAATACGTATCAATAACAAACTCTGTTGAAGCTCTGTAACCATCTCTTCCTTATGCCTCCTCATTATCATGTTATGTCATGCTTATGTCGGAATGCATGAATGTACATGACATGATGCGTATGTATGCATTATACTGCGCTATGAACATTTAATAAGTCAAACATCATCCTACTGTCATGTCTTCCTGTTGCGTAACATGCTCTCGTAACATGATTACTAATTCTTTATTCTAGAAAATCAATAATCATCCTACAAGGGATACATTATTTAACTTGTTAAAATGCAGTATTTTATTTTATTTTATTTAAAATATGCTTAACGATCCATACCTTTTCCAAACATTATTTGCATACTCATATTACTTGTATCATTTATGCATTGTTATATTATTTTCATAAACGACACCCATCAATATTTATTTTATATTGTCATTATTTTTGTTACTATTGCCAAAGTACCATGTAGTATAAGAAGCACGAATGTTACGGAATAGACGTCTGATGTGTAGTCATAGTTCTTTACCAATAACTTTATTTGATTGACCTGCTGCTGACTTTACTACTTCTCTTGCTCCCTGATCTCACTAGTTCCTACGTTCATCAATTGACAAACGCTAAGTATAAATCTCAGTGGTGCTAATATAACATATAACATAAACATCATGATAATCACATGCCATCATAAATCAATTTAATTAACATGTAAATCATATGGTATCATAATAGGAAAGAAATCATCATTTCAATTAATCATGTTGCATCAACATATATATATATGCCATTTAATATATCATATGATGTTACTATTTAATATCTTTGTTATTATCTGTGATTATCATTTCAATATCATAATTTATTCATAATCATTTTGAATATCATCATCATCATTTTTAGTGTCATCATCCTAACAGTATATCATATCATCAATATTTTTCATCAATAGATATTAATGTTATGCCATGCATACTTACTCTATATGATACTGTAAACATAATCATATATGCATATGTAGTGCTTTTATCATTCCATTCATTGTATTTCCATCATGTATAATGATAATGATTGTTTGTTGAGAATGCATTCATGTTATGCATTCTCCCTCTTATTTTCCTTTAACATTTCATTTCATATTATTTGTCATTTCACATTTTGGCCCATTTTATATGCGTGCATTGTACTGGGTCTCTTATTTCATATCATTTCTAAGGTTCAACAAACTAGAACCCATTTCACATTCATTTCTTTTCTTTTCATTTCGTTTCTTTCATTTCATTTTCCTTTCCGTTCATTTCCTGTAAGAATTCATTTCATATTGCCCAGTACTTTTCCATTTAACATTTTCCTCATGTTCGCTCATTTTCCTCCTTCCTTATTTCTCTATGTCATGCTATGCCATAATTCATATGATAATACAATGATGCTTATAACATGATCAATGAATATAATATCATGCCACAGTTAATTAATTAATTCCATTGCATCATACCATACCATAGTCCCTTTTGATCATTTAATGATCATTATACCATACCATACCATTTAATTCATAAATCAATATTCATATTTAATCAACAATTTGCATTCCATTATTAATCATCCATTATTCACATTTAGCAATCATATATCACTGTAAAACAATTAATCACTTTATCAATTCATTTCACTTACTGTATCATAGTATTACTTAGGAAATCACATTAGCATTAACTGTTGTATCCACTGTTCATATTAGATATATTTAACATCATATAATTCAAACCAAAATATAACATATATAATGTCAACTTAATATAATATTCATACCATACTAATTGTACTTATTAAACCTTCCACCATCATATTATAAGACTCCTTTCATTAACATCACATCACTTATATTAATCCTTACTCTTATATAACTATGTTCTTATCTTATTCCTTATTAACAACTTAACTGGTATTTTGCAAAACAATTGATGTTATAATATTAATTACTAGATAGTTAGCATCATAATATTGATTACTTATTAATATCCAAAACATATGACTTAAACAGTTTCTTAATAAAATACTATTCATATACTACTGTTGCTATATAACATATTCCAGTAACATTTGATACATCTATTGACACTGTTCAATATCATAACTCATTTGTTAATCATTTAGATATCATCTTATATTTACTTATACTTATCCATTTAATATCACTATTATATGACCATTTAATAGCTTAATTATTAAACTTGCTTTAATTTACTTATGTCTTTAAAATACTTAATCACACATCTAGTTGCATATATATATGACTGCAAATCACTCACTCACTGTACACTTCATTTAACATCTTCATATAATATGCCACATGTATTAACTTATTCAAACATCCATTTCATATGCATAACCGTATATCACATGCTCACCTTATATTTCACTTAACCAATTTCAATTAACATGCTATCTGTCTTTTAACTTATTCAATAAAATATCCAATTCAATCATATAAGTTTGGACACCTTAAAAATCGCATGTCATCATTCATTATATTTCACTTTTACCTTCCACTTAGGTCAACAGATTTGAATCTTAAATAAACCCTTCATATCATTTATTAATTAAGTCATTAAGCTTCTTAAAAACACTTATTATACTTAATCAATTGATCAATTATGCCCTCAATTATAACATGACCGCATGCTTCTAATTCACTTTACTTAACATTTGAAAAAAAAGTACATCTTAAGTCCAATTTTATTAACATACCGTATACTTATCTTCAAAACATCAAAAGGACTTCAATTTTATTTCAATTTAAAGTTGTAGAATTAATTCATACTTAAACAAAACTCATTTTTTCATAACTTTTAATCATATGAACTTAATATGAAGATTTAACCATAGATCATCAATTTAATAATCTTATATCTTAAGTTCTATGATTTTCTTAAGTGATAATCTTCTGTTCTTAACAAATTCCTTTATTAATACATTAGATCTTACCAAATCCTTTATCATTTTTCTTAAAACCATTTAGCTATGCATGAAAAACCATCAAACACACACCTACTTAACACACAACCACTATATTTCATCACTTTTTACATCACCAACCATCAAAACTTAAAATTAATGACTAAATATACTAGATCTACCATCAAAACATATGACAATAACATGATTTACACTCAAAATGCATGGATCTACTAGATCTACCATTAATCCATACGCATCTTCAAGCAACAAACATAAACCGAACTAAAACTTGAATCTTCACTTGATTTAACACCCAATCTATCAAGATCTTCACAAAAATACCTTGTTTGAGCCTCTTACTTTAGCTCACCACCAAAATCACACATGCATACACTTAGAAGTTTGATTTGATAAGAAAAATAAGAGTTAGACATCAAATAGGTTACGGTTTACATGAAAAATATATAGATCTAGTGGATTTTAGCCTTACACTTAAAGAACAAGAAGAGGAAGTTTTGATCACCCCTTTAAAATAAGAAAAACAAGATGATATTCAACCAAACTTAAACAATACACATAGATCTTGCTTGAAACTTGAAAATCAAAGCAAAAGAAGTAGAAAAAAGGTGTAGATTTCAGCTTCCATGAAGAAAATGTTTTGTCCATTAAGAAAATGCTCTGGCCTCTTCAAAAAGAAGTGGAAAAGAAGATGTCTTGAACCAAATCTTAAGCTAAACACATAAATCTCATGTTATACATGAAGTTTGAAGAGAAAACAAGAAGAGAAGAAGAATAGTTTCGGTTTTCTTAAGGTGGAAATTGAAGAACATAAAGAAAGTAAGAAGGAAATAAAAAGATAAGAAAATAATAAAGGATGGAGAGAATATGTTTCGGATAAAAGGGAGAAATGGATGGAAAATGAGTTAAATAAGTGGTGTGGAGAAGAGAAAACCATAGGATAAGTTAGGGTGGTCTTATTTTAGCTTCTATGTACCTTACCTCACTGGATTGTAGCCCTTAAGTCATACTAATATGCATAATTATACATATTTAATTCAAATTCCTCCAATCAATTCCTTTTCATATGTATTTTATACTATCCTTTATACTCCAATACTCATTTATTCATTTAATAACACTTTCCATATTTTTCCACTAACTCAATATACTAATATTATATTTTCTCTCTCTTTCCACTAACACATATTCCCATTCCACTTTCATATTTACCTATCCCACTATCAATAAAATATAATAACTTAAAACTCCACTAACACATTTACTTATCCCACAATCAATAAAATATACTAACTTAATATTCCATTAACTTATTTATTTCCATATACATATTTATTAATCTACTTACATACTCAATATTTAATTCATTTTCTTATTTCTATATAATAATATTATATCATACCATTTCATCACATGCCAATATAATATTTAAATACTATTACCACATACTTATACTAATACATTACTAATACACTTATACATTACTTATACTTTAACTATACACTCTTCTATACACTAACCCATATATGTATACTCAATTATGTATACTCTTTCATAAATACATACTTATTCATTTGTTTACCCCTTAATTCATTTTAATATCTCATATACTTATTTATATACATATGTACCTTTTTATACATAAATGTATGTACATTAAATTAATTATCATACTTAATTACACTAAGTGTTTTCAACATTGAATCCATCAAACTATCATCGTTCAGTGAACCCGTATTCACTGATTTCATTCATTATTCTTATAGCAACATCTTGGCATAAATCATTTATCATATCATAAATTTTCAAATCAATCACATGTATCATAATTTCATGTTATCATCCTAATTATAACATATAGAAAGCAATGTACACTAATCATATCATCAATACAGTGTGTGCTAAAAATGAGAATATGACACCTACTTTTATGAAAAGTTCATTTAAAAGACCAATTACTGGTCATGGAATACTAATACAAACCTACTATAAATTTATCCTTATCCATGCGTCTCATTGACAAATGCAAATCTTCCTCCAAGCACCTTTGACATTGCAATGTGTTCATTAAGTATACTTAAATACCATTGAACCCCAATTGACAACATAATAGACCATTAACCTTATTCATGTCTTAACACCTCCATATATTCAAGTACATGCACATATTTAGGTCATATATAGGCATTCTAGCGTGTAGGTCATATATCTTGATCAATTCGATATGTAAGGAACATTAATCAATCATGACTTAAACATAAGATATTAAGGTCAATTTATATTATTAACTATATATATATATATATGTATATAACAATGAATAATGAGGTTTATGTATGAATAGCTTTAAGTTTTGAAGCTTGGAACATGCATTCATTATGTTGCTAAACATACAAGGCATATTACTGTTCATTTGGTAAGGTACACTATTCATTTGGTATGTTACACTATTTATTTGATCATTTTCTTTCATGAAATCTTCATGTTTCACCTTACTTGTTCATGCCTTTATGTGGCCTCATAAGATAAGTTATGAACTATGAAAGGCACTCACATTTATGCCATCATCTAATGTACAAATTAAAGTATTAAGCCATGCAAACAAAGTATTAAAGCATAGACATTTAAGGTATGTAAGTCAAACTTATGAAAACAAGAAAATGCAAATACCTTTTCTGCATGTACTTGGACTAAATGAATTTTTAAGCTATACTCTTAAACTTTAATATTAAAAAACCATATACCATTAGAAACTAGATTCATCAAGCTTTCATTCAAGCTATAGCATGCAAATTATCTCATCCTTTAAGGCCTCCAAAAGTAAAAAGGCCACATGCCGTATATATCTTACCGAAATGCACTATTTTTATTATCATTCATGTACCTTTGTACATGACATCTCATTTTTGTATGCCTTAATGACCTTGAACATATGCATGCCATATACCATTGTAAACTAGACTCAATAAGCTTTAATTTGAGATATTATATATAATTTTTAAAAATCATTAAGGTTATTAAAAAGCAAATTGTTGTAAGCCATTAAGTTCTGCAAAAACAATCTAGTTTGCATACATTTACATTCCTTTATCCATTTAGCATCTAAACCACCTTGAAATTGTTTCCTAGAACAAATTAAAATGCATATACATGTTATACACATACGTAAGTCCAAATGGCCAGTAAACATGCACTTAAATACACCTTAAGACACTTTATACATAAGCTTCATAAGTATGCACCAAGGCTGCCAATAAAGAGCTCCAAGCAGAATTTCATGCATACCTCCACTTCTACACCATTAAAGCATACCAATTAATCATTAAATCACACATAAGACACCATTACATCAAAGAATCATTCTAATAGCCATGAACAATACATGTTCATAACCAGGGTAGTGACAAAACATCACCAAACACAAGCCACAAACTCACACACATAATAAAACAATACCTTCCTCATCTACCAATAACCAATTTGGCTTTTATGCAACCTTTCACCATCAAATTCAAACATAATTTCACACAATTAAGAACCTTTATATCCACATATTCAACTATAGCTTTCCATAAAAGAATCATAAGAAAAGCAACTCATTAGAAGAAGCATGCATAAGAAGAAGAGAGGAGGTAGCAACTACCTAAAATCATGCTTTTGTTTACCTTGATCAACAACCTTAGAGTATTTCAGTTTTAGCAAGAAGAAAAGAAGGAGAAGAAGAAGAGTTATGATGTTAAGTGTTTAACTATAAGGAAAAATTATTCCATATATACAAAGGAGAAGAAAAGGGAAGAAAAATGTATGTAAGCCTACATTTTTGACTTTTCTTCACCTTGACCAATCAAGTGTTGCCACCTAGTATGTATTGCTTTCCTAATACATGTACATACTTATACATATACATACATATGACATACTAACATATAAGGCATTAAATCATTATTCCATAATATTCAATTAGGCTATAATCTAAAATTATTATATAACGTACCAATATGTACTATAAAGACAAATTAATATTTGATACACATACCAATTTATAAAATGCATGTATACCTCATTTTAATCACACATGGAAGCATATACACTAAGAATTCAATAAGAATTCTTCACAAATAGCACCTTACACAACATAATAAGCATTTTCCCAAAAGCTTCATTTAAGCACATTAAAAACTGCTTATGTAACATTTACTTTAAAAATACTTTTCTTTCATCAATTTTACATACTTTCTCATCATTAAACATTCATTTCCATTTCATACCATAATTCTATTTAGAAGCATGCTTACTCATTCAATACACATATGATCAATGCACTATAATACGCTAATCGTGTGGATGTGACACTGAATGAGGATGTGAGTTGTGGTAATTTCAATTTAGAGATGGTGGCATGAAGTTAATGCTAAAAAAAGTGGGAAATATGGTTCTAAATAAAAGTTGATTATAGTTAGAAGTACGGAACATGGGTGGTGATATGAAATAATGTTTTTTACATTGAAAATTGCTTTAAATAACATGAACAAGATTCATAAATAATTATTGAAACTTAGCTATAAAAGCATAAGAGATCAAGTAATAAAGAGAATCAATCAATCCCACAATTTACAACAAAAACTCAAATAAATCTTTATTAAAAGTCTTCCAATTTTAGCATTTCAATATTTTCTTTTCAAAGTTTTGTAATTATATCCTTTAAATGTAAACATCCATTTTATTTTTATTCAACCAAGCTTTAAGTTTTAATTTCATTAAGGCATTGAAGCTTCATTCTACCTTTAGCATTTTAGTCATTTTTGGCATGTTCTAAGTAAATTATGGTAGAGGAGTTAAGATCCACTCATTTAAAGAAGCTAAATGCATTCAACTTAGATTGATAAAACTTATATTACTTTATTGTTCTCAAATAACTTTTTCAAAGTTGTTATTGTCAATAACAACTTTGAAAAAGCAATAGAGTATTTTAAGAAATAATAATATGTAATCTCATTATTAGAGCATCCATATCTTAGAGGATATCAAATTTCAAAATTTACACCATTTTTGAAGAAAATAGCCAATTTACTTGTGACACCTAATTGTATGTAGCATTAATAGCATACTCATCACTCAAATGATGAGAGTAACAAAATTTTATGGATCTTATATTTTATACTTTAAATCAAATCTTAGATTTTTTTCATGGGCTAATGTTTAAAGATTAAGTTGAGTTTTAATAGAAAATTATTAGTAATTCTTTCTAAAATGTGATTTTGATTTAATTGAGGTTAAAATCAATGAATTAGACTTACTTTGGGCTCAAATTTGGAAAGTTAATTTGAAGTTGCTAACAATACCACTATCTTTGCTTTTTAAGATTTGATTGATCCATTTAGTTTTCCTTGGTATATAAACCAAAGGTTTAGTTCAAATTATGAAGCTTCTTATTATTTATGAACTGATTTATCTTTGTTCAATTTATCTAATTTAGATATTTAGAAACCCTATTTTTCTTTATAAATAGAACATTATGTTTTTATCAAAAGAGATTCTAGCAATTTAGAAAACCTAAAAAAGTATAAGATAAAGAAAACCAAAACATAATTATTTTTAAGAACTTAGGATATTTAACCAATTATTCATTAATTTCTTCACAATTCCTCAATATATTTTGATCAACTTTGGAGTATAATCATAGTAATTTAAGTTCTAAATCATAATTCATAGAATTCTCAAGGATCTAAAACATTTAAGGGTGATTCAACCATTATAATTAATCTCTTTTGCATTGCATTTATATTATTATTATTATTATTATTATTATTATTATTATTATTATTATTATTATTATTATTATTATTATTATGTGTGTTCTTTGATTTATTTATCTTTTTTAACTTGATTTTTCAATATTTTCATGTTTTGGTATCAAATTTTATGAGATACTAAGTAGTAGAGGTTAAAGACTCCTTAAGTTCATTATGGATTTAGATGAACCAAGCTAAGAAATTTATGTAAATGAAGTTTATTTTTTTTCATGCTTCTTAGATTGTCATTTTAAAACTTAAAGTGGATCTAAGTTTCCATCTTGTTCATTGTTTTTAATGATATATATATGTTATTTATTATCCATTCCATTATGTTTAATGCTCAAATTTTAATGTTTGGATATATTCTTTGCATTGTTTAATATGTAGTTTTATTATTGTTTTGATTTGTTCTATTTATGATATTAGAAGGAATGTTTAGATTTATTATTTACTTTATAGTTTGATCACTTATTATTTTCTCATTTATTAGTTATATTTTTTCAAAAAAAAATATTTATGATGTCCTATAGTATTTTCTTGAATGACACATCATGTAGAAGCATGCTTAAGATTGCATGGTTTCATGTTTATTTTATTATTTTAAGATCATGCCATTTATTTATAAAGTTTCTTTTATTGTAAGTTATAGCTTTCCCCAATTATGGTAGGGTAAGACACTATTTATAGCATTTTTATTCTTTAGTTTTTAGTTATAAGGCATAGGTTTCTATGACCTTTGAAAATGGCTATAATATTTTATTTATTTATTTTTTAATGCTTTATAGATGATTTTATTTTTGTTTTATTTTTATATTTGCCAATGATTATCATTTCACTTTATCATATACAATGTCATGTCATTTTTGTTCAATTATAGTTCATTTAATGCTACTTACATAAAGAAATATGAGGACTTAAGCTTAAATTTAACAACGAAACCTTATATAAGAGAAAGTTTGATTTTAAGCCCATGAATCTCATGATTTAATGATAAGGATATAATTTTTGCTCAATCATTCTCATGTATTTTGATTATCCAATTAGTGACTCCCATATTCTCCACTATTAATTGTATGTTAATATATATATTTCTATAAATCTTCATGACCAATAATACTATAGTCACATATCACTTGATGAACTTAACCTAACATGCCAATAATGACTCTTTCACTCATCCAGTGAATCCTATAGAATGGTTAATAAACTTCCTTATCAGGTTGGAATTTATTAATCATTTCAAAAAGGATATGTATAATTTTTTAAATTTTTTTATCACTTATATAGTTTACTAGCACACATAAACATTATTTTACATATAATTATATATTGATAGTTACATAAGCAATGATAATTACTAGAAGTATGTTACATGCCTAAAATATTTATCTACATCACTAAACAATAGCCTAGAATCTCTTGATGGCTCTATGATTACTAATCTTGATTTTTCTTTAAGTTACTTTGATCTACATTCATCAAAGGATAAATGTTGAGTATAAAAGTTAGTTATTCTTAATAAAAATGAATTACATAAGGAATTTGCATTTTAAATAAGTATTATAAGTAACATGCAATAATGATTGAAAATAAATTTTAAGAGACATTTAAACTTAGTAGATAAGTAATTCAACTAATTTGGATATTTATTAGTATATCTTTTCTCATATTAATCACCTACCAAACAAGAATTTCTAAGTTCATGTGGTAATCATTTTAATGAATCATATTCCTGACCTATACATCAAGTCATATGATAATAAAATATAATGTATATATATATATATATGAAAAAAACATGCTTACATTCTTTCTTTTACTGGTCCATTATTAACAATTTATTATATCATTGATCATACTGGTCATTTCTTATTTCTATCATATTGTGCATAATAGGTAGTAGCAAACCACATCAATGTTTGTTTCCAACCATAAATGGTTCATGTATATGGTGTGAATAATGTGTTAATGATTTTTACTCCATCGTTTGAGTCATCTACACCATCATAAAATATCATAAACTCATTGAGGAGGGGTAATTTAAATTAACCTCAAGAAAAATGTATATATCATCATGAACTCATCAAAGAGGATGGTCTTTACTAGTATCGAAAGTAAATATAATCTCATCAAGGAGAGACAATCTTAACCTAGCATAGAAATAACTATATCATCATATATTATGCATAATTTAGTAGGGATTAATTTTCAACCTACCATTAAGGAGATATGATCTTAACCTACCTCATAAATGCTCTTAAGTTAGTATCAATAATAGTTCAACATTAAAATAAATCATAAAACAATATGCATATAACACTTAAATCAAGTACTGATAATTTTTATACTTATCTACATGTATATGACAAGCCCTTAGTTTTACTTATTTCTTTTATTTCATAGGACTACGATCATTAAGCATAAACCATAATTCATAATAATCATTATTAGTTTAACATTATCTTTTCTATCTTTTATAATCAAATATTCATTAGTTATGATCTTGTTCATGTGTTACCTAATAATGACTACATGAGAAACCAAGATTTAGGATATGGTGTTTTACTTAGCAAAGAGTTCTATTCTAGGTTAAGCTAAAGGTTAACTTTTTATGGTTTAGGTTTTTATTAGGTTGAACCTTAGAGATTTGACCTTACCAGTGCATAGTCTTAAAATTTTGGTTTCAATAGTTCAAATGATAACTGAATCAAATAATATGGTGACTTATAATGCTAAAAAGGTGATCCATTAACTAAGTTCGATAAGATATTAAACTAACCTTGTAATTAAGTTAGGCTTAAATAAGATAAACTTAGGTTTTAAGCTAAGCTTTAAAGCTAGGCTAAGCTTGGATTCAGCCCATAAGGCCTAACCTATAACCTAGATCTATTAAAACATAACCTTAAATCCATTAAATTTTATTACATAACATCATGTTCTTCATTATTGGTGGTTAATAACAAAATTCCAAAGATAAAAATATTTTCACAAACATTAAAAACACATGAATTTTTTGATTTTCTTATTGGTTCTTCATCAAAAATCAATTAAAATCCTAGATTTCATTTGTTCATATAATAATCAATGATTGAATGATGAAGAACTATGATCATTCGGAGCTAATTGATTTCTTTTTATTTCTATATTGTTATTTTTCAAGTTCTTTTTATTATTAATCATCTATTGGAATTAAATCTAACTTTATTTGTATTTTTCATGATTTTTCTATGAATGCTAAATGAAAATGAAGTTGTTTAGAGGGTTGTCATCATCATAATCCAATGAAACTTTTTGAGCATCCTAGCACCACTATAGGGGATAATAGTTAGAATCATGTCTTAAATTTTTTTTCTTATGTTTAATGCTGGCTCTGAGGCCTTCCCAATGTCGAATTTAAATAAAATTTTAATTGTATAATCATCTTTTCATTTCTTAATTAGTAATTTTTAATTGTTTTTTATGCTTGTTTGCATTATATTTTATACCAATTTTTATTTGTGTTATTTGTATTTTTTACATGAATAATTTGTATTTTGATGTAATATGTAATAAAAAAGCATAACAAAACCACATATGCATCTCTAGGGGCTTGTGGATTTAATTTTGTATACTTTTATCATTCTCTGTAGTAGATGAATGTTTTAGGAATGTTATTCATTATTTTAGTATTTCAATTCATATTCCTTTCAAATTAATTCAAAATGATGTTTTTGGTCAAATTTCAAATTTTAAAGATAATTGTTTAGATTTTCTATTAAGATGAAATTTTTAGATTTTGATATCAATTTTAAATTCTAAATGGATTTTCTATGATTAATGTGATTTTTTCTTCATAAGAATCAAATTTGATTTTGAATTTGAATTCTAGAATATCATCTTTTAATTTTGATTTCAAATTTTGAACTTAGAATTTGATTTCTTAGTCATAAAAGATTTAATTGAATTAATTTGAATTTTCAATCCTATTCATGTTTCCAAATTTATATTCAATCTTAAACTAGTTTTCCAATCTCATTTAGCTTTCAAATTCAAATTAATTTGTCAAAATTGATTTTGGGTCTCATCCATATCAATCTTTTAAACCAATTTTCCTAATTCAAACTTGATTTTAAATTAATTTAGTTTATCCAAATTTTTTATTTATTAATTTCATGAAATTGAATTACTCTAGCTTTTTAAACCAAAATTTATATTACTTTATTGAGATTGAATTAATCTAGTTTTTTTTATCCAATTTTTTATTAATTCAATGAGATTGAATTAATCTAACTACTTTAACCAATTTTCATTAATTTTTTATTAATTCAAAATTAATTATTTTCAATTAATCATACTATTTTCACTAACTAATTTTATATTAAAGCTTATTATACAACTTTCAAAATTAATTTGATTTTCAAATTAATTTTTCTAGTCCTATCTCATCATTTTTTCCAATGTTGGTTCAAACTTTGATTTGGATTGAATTTACTTTTTAGTCGATTTAATCGAGCAAATGTTTGAACTATCCCTATCAAAGATCTACATCTTTTAGTTTGCATGCATCCTTGCATACATGTTTTCTTATCACTTTGCTTGAATTTCAATTCTATTGCTTGCATTATGTTTCTTTTCTTTTTAAGTATATAAGTTATAGGTTTCTTAAACTTACCCTAGACTGTGTCATTTTAACTAGATTTTATTTTTATTCAATAGATGGATCATGACATTTTATTAGATTTATATTTCTATTTTTAGATTTGTAACTCATAATTTTCCATGATCTTGATATTTTCACTTTACTTTCCTATTTATCTGTGTTATTTTCCTACCTATGGATGCTAGTTTGCACATTTACTTTCTTGCTTATCGTATACTATACTCATACATGTTTGATTCCCTTGCACCCTTATGTGTTAATTTCCAATTATTACATTTAATAAGAAAATAAAATGAGTTTAGTATAGATTTAATGGTAGGAGCTCATGTAAGAGGAAGTAAGATTTTGAACTCACAATCTTATGATTTGATAACTTTGATTTTACGATAGGAATTCGATTACTACTAAATCATTCTCAAGTGTCTTAGTTACATTTCCTAGGTGGCAATTCCATTTTCTCTAATATTGATTTTATGTTAACATTCATATTTCCATAGGTCTAATGATCAACAATACATAGTTGCATAATACTTAAGTGATCAAAATTTAACTTACTTACACTAACATATTCACTTGAGAATTTATAATCTCTTATAGATAAATAATCATGAACAAGAAATGAATGATAAATCATAAATATTCTCCCTTTCTTTTTATACTTACACAATTATAAGCATATACCTTTATCAATTTAATCACATGCTTGGAATCATTATCATGTTTTTATGCTTCTTATATTATTTTATAAAATTAATAATAACTTTATTTTCACCTTAATAGTTGTAACATAAAATAGCTTTAATTTATTAAGTTCCATTAATTAATTACAAATTTTATACTAGCTGCATAACTCCTTCACTACTAAGTTCACCTATGATATTAATTTCATTATGTTTGATCTACATGGAACAAACTTCTATATAGTTCAAGAGTGCACACACATATACACACATGCATATCTAACTCATTTCATTTTTTAACATTTCAGCTTTTAGTAGTAGTAGTAATAGCAATAACAATAACAACAACAACAATAACAACAACAACAGGATGGACATCTTGATGTGCATACTGATGATAAGTGTTACGTTGTAGATTGATCATCGGGAGGAAAAGGATAATCAACCAGTTCAAGGGTTGATTGAGAAGGTGATATGGGTGTCATATGATGTTGATCTTGTAATGCTACTTGACCACTATAAGTAAAATATTGACATAATTCTAATTGAGAAGTTAATGAGATATACTTGAGGGCATTAACCTAGATAAATCATAAAAAAAAGATAAGTTATGAAACACAATATGAAAAATTTTAATAGAGACAAAAGAGTTTTAAGAGTAGATACTTACAGAAGCTCCAGCTATGCACCCTTAGGTGAGATCCATCTTTTACTAACTCTATGGTACCATTCCATATATATAGAATGGTAATGTGTACTACTAGAAGCAATAAGAGCTTAAACAATGCATTCATTTATCTTATAATTGCTCCAAGTCAAGAATGCTTAACTATGAAGTTCTTACGAAATGAACACTAAAAATGTAGGTGCACCTTGTTGGTATAGATAATACCTATCTAATCACTTAAGATATTCTCAATTGTACAGTCCTATACCTACACAATCTTGAAATCATTCCACTATGCAACCTCATCATACATAGTCTTAGGATCTCTCTTCTTCAGGTATAAGATTAATACATTCATGTACCCCTCCACCTAGAAGTCTACTAGGAGCCGCTCATTATCCATGCTCTCTTTCGCACCACCCTCATCAACCTTGAGTGTTACACTACCATAATGCCACCTATATTAAATGTCATTCCATCCAATTCACACTTTAATAAGCAATTTGAATAACCTAGTTTCATAGTATAAAGATTGATGATCAGTTTTTACCAACACTATAGGAAATAAAGTCTTCCTCTCTTCAATCTAATCAATAATGGTTGATATCATCATATTGCCCTTCAAAGATAGGTGAACAAATAGAAATTATGCTATAATACAAAAAAATGTAATTCAAAGCCAAGATGGATTGAAGACAAATGATTTAGCATATAGTCGGAGGAAGGAGGAGATGTTAGGGATCATGACAGTTACTAAATATGATGCAATAATGGTAAGTGATATGTTGAAAGCACCAATCATGTAAGAAATGGCATTGGTCACCCCTTATAGAAGTGCCAAAACATTAATCATATTGCCATTTTTACCTAAAATGGCCTTAAATTCCTAATACAAGGGGCATATCTCATGATGGTTGAATGAGAAGGCATGCTCAATAGGATCTCAATATTAGGCAATAATATGAAGAAAAATGGATTCAATTATACGTGAATAAAATTTTTGAAATGATGTAGATGAAATGCTTGTAACCTATCCTATTTAAGCTTTTCCATGAATTAAATATTACTTTTATTTCCTCCATAGATTGTTCAGACATAGTTGCATGTATTGTGAATGTCATTATGAAATGAATATAGTAATGATTAGTAAGTTACAATTATAATGATTTAAGTAAAAGATAATTGTATCTTAATTTACAAATGAAGATATTACATCATCAAACATTGACAAGAGAAACATTATACAATAAGTTTAAGTTAGTAATATAAGAATTACAAATGTTCAATAAATGAATAACTTACAAGTTAACTTCATCCATAATTGCATATATTGTGACTTGTTTGGCCACATTTAGTACAAAAGTTTGATCCAATGTGTATCAACTAATCCATTTCATTTTGAATCTGAGTTGACCTAGGCTTGCCATTTTTCCTTTTCCATGTTGGATTTGCAATGATGGATAACCCAATGTACTTAGGCTAGTAATCATGATGTCTAAAAGGGATATTGATTATTACCATCGATAGCTTTCCTTACTTTCCTTTTGAACTAATGCAAAGGTAGGAATATATGATTATTGCCATCGATAGCTTCTATCATCAATAAAACACTCCTATACTTACCATATAAAAATGTACCATCCATATTTAAAACAATTTTATAACTTTTGAAGCCTTTAATACATAATATGTATGCCAAAAAAATCCTTTTAAATTTACAAACACTACGTAAAACTTTATGATGGATGATATGTTCTTTACCTTATAGGTTCCATATAAAACTTGAATTTTTGTAAGTTATAGCATGCATAAAATGACATAGTTGCATATAAGATTCATCCCAATCCCAATAAAGATGCAATGTCCTGTTGTTTCCCATAACATGCTTTCTTATAACTGATGGTAATGTCAAATCTCTCCTTTAGCATTGATACTATAGCCTTCACCTTAATATTTGGTTGTTCAACTAACATTACTTGAATATACCCAACTATCATATTACTATCATAATTATAATGATCCTATGAATTAACTGAAGCACTATAACTGTAAGGACCATTGTGTTGTGTGATTTCCCAATGATCATATAGCTTTTTCTTTGTTGTATGTAAATACCAACCACATGCATCATTTTGATAAGAAATAACAGTTATATAGTTCTCCTTTGTTTCATTACTTTGAAAATTTTGGTTAATATACATTGAATGTAATTTCAAGGTTATTTACATTGCATCTCTAGACTTAAATGTCATGCCTATATGAAACTCTATTAATGGATCTAATAATAATCCCTTAGTATTAGATGAATTTTTATTCATAGACATGTCATTCAAATTAATAAAGAAGAAACTTATGGAGGCACAAATTATCCTATGACTTCATTCTATAAGCATAATCAACTCCTTGTCACCTCTAATTTCATCATCGTCAAATCACATTTCATCGTCAACCTTATCATCATCATCAACAACCATATCATTATTATCAACTCTATCATGATCATCTTCAATTACATCATAATCATTATGGTGATGTACTTCATTCTCATTACAATTAACATAGTGATTAATCTTGCCATTGTTATCACCATATCATATTCACCAACACTTCAACTAGAATCACCTACTTCATAATTAGTTGTTACATCACTTTCTTTTGGTTATTGTCCACTAATAAACTTCACATACAACTCAATATATTGTAGATCTAGGTAGCACCTAATTATTTGAGATATCTTACCTACATCTGGTTCATGCTTAATTTGAAGAGCATCAAAATACATTTATCCCATCATATTGACCATTGGGGGTATTTATAAATGATTAATGTGATCATATCATCAGTAGATAATCCAATCATTCTTTTAATCATATATAGCAATAATAAAATGCTTAACATATCATCCAAACTAGCCCATTTTGATTGCTTGTTAATGTAGGCAGCATTAGTGTATGAATTAACATGTATACTATCTTAATATATTAAACAAGATGGAATACATGCCATTTCTTTTATCAATTAATTACACATAATGAAGATAAACATTATCAAAGAAATACATAAATTATTATATAACACATTCATATTAGTATGCATAAAGGAAACCATAAGAATAAGGATCAATTTATCTTTTCAACTTACAATGAAACATCAATTTAACCCTTTTTTCTTTTTATATAAATTTTATATAATCATTATAATTTTCTTTAAAATAATTTAAAATATATATATTAATAATTTAAATTATCAATACTAATTTTGTAAATATAAAATTTGTTGGTTTGTGAAAATGTGTTTGACAGTGGAAGATATAATTTAAAAATTTTTAAAAACACATTTTACACTGGATCTAGCAATTCTATTCATAGAATGCATCAAACATAAAGAAGATTATCAAAGAAGAGATTGAAAAACTCATTTTTAAGTAGATCTCCTTCTTTCTTATCCTTCTAAAAAGTTGTAGTCAACTTTTCAATCCCCAAGGTAGAGGATCTCTAAATTATTCACATAAGCAATGGAATGATTAACAATCAAAATTACAAGTTTTGTTTAGAGACTAGTAAAATAAAATAGAAAAGGAATGGATGAAGAGAAAGATGAATTTGGTTTCTTCTTTTTGATCTTCTATCAAAAATCTAAATTAATCTTCTTGTTCTTGAGCTTCTAGTTGCTTGGAGCGAATAGAGGAAGGAGGCAGCCAAAATTCCTTGTTCTAGTAACCCTAAAAGTTATGTCAAATAACTTATAGGAACCTAATTAGGTTTTAGGTTACTTAAGTCATATGCAAGTGCATACCACATGCTTCAGGCATGTGACTTGCATGTGCATGACTTAAAGTCCCTCCAAAAGCACATATGAATCATGTGCACTTCCTTTTAATTCATCACACATGAATAAGTTATGTGACAATCACATATTGATTATTAATTAATTTAATTATGTCCAAATTCGCATATACCATGCATGTAGAACATGTCATCTTAAATCACTTGTATCTTGAGTTCTACTCATCAAATTTTAGTGATCTTGGTATCAAATCGAAGCTATTTTCATGATAATTTTAATGAATATAAAAGATACAAGTTATCTTATAACCATAAGACATTATTTCATAAACATCTATTCATGATTATCATTCCTCTGACTTTTAGTATGCGACCTTTTAGGTTCTTGACATGTTGACAACATATGAACTTATTATTAAACTTTATTTAATGACATCATATGTAAATCAAGAGTGGTGTCTAGTCACATATTATGACTACCCAAATATCAAGAGGTCATTAGTTTGACTACAACTCTTCTATATAAGATTCAATGCAATAAACTCCTTTCACCATCCACTATCTTATTTAGGTTTGAGTATGAATTAATTTCAACTCAATGTATAATCAAATGTGTTAGATCATGCCCTAAATTTGATGTTTCATGTACCATAATCTTTATTCCCAAAATGCCCTTATGAAACTCATTCATCAATAGGCATTCTACTTTGGCTAGAGATTCTTGAATAAAGAATATTACATGAATCAATGAGATAAAACCCCTACATTTAATCTGGGGTGGTGAATCTTTTATTGATAAACAAATACCTTCAACTACTTCACATTATATCCAACCTCTAAGTTATGAACAGCTCCTATGCAAGAGTTAAAACATAGTAATCCATAATTAAGATAACCTTGTTATCTCAAGTGTCAAGGATACTTGCACTATTGATATGAGTGCAATATATTTCACAGAAATAGATTAATTATTTATATGAAATCTCACTGGCAAGGCCTTCAATGGGTTAGTTCCCTACTGCTCATCCACATGTTCACTTTAGACAACTCTTGTCATGATGAATGAGAATCATCCTTTAAGGAAGTATAACATATGCTGATCTTAACTGTATTAATAATATCCATTCTTATTAATATATTAATCAGGGATAATTTAGATATTGAACATTTGCATACAATAAGAATCTCATTTCATAAACTACTTTATGAATTCCTTTGTACTGTTCTAATATCTTGGAATTCATTATCTAGTTAATAACCTTTCAAGCAAACTGAATAATGAATAATGAATAATGCCTTTTATTCATAAATCGTTCAATATTAAATTACAATAAAACATAATGTTCTAGAGCATATACTAACAAAATTTTTTTCATCATAATCATTATAATTTTATTTAAATTAATTTTTAAAATGTATATTAATAATTTAAAATATCAATACTAATTTTGTAATTATAAAAATATTTTCATCATAATCATTATAATTTTATTTAAATTAATTTTTAAAATATATATTAACAATTTAAAATTTCATCATAATCATTATACTTTTATTTAAATTAATTTTTCAAATATATATTAACAATTTAAAATATTAATACTAATTCTATAATTATAAAAAATATTTTCATCATAATCATTATTATTTTCTTTGAATTAATTTTTACAATATATATTAACAAATTAAAATATTATTATTAATTTTATATTTATAACTCATTTTTTTCTTTATAATCATTATGATTTTCTTTAAATTAATTTTTAAAATATATATTAATAATTTAAAATATCAATAATAATTTCACATAGCATTTTCACCATTTTTTTTATTTTATCAAGTTGTTAAAAATGGTAATTTGTTAAAACATAAATTTTATCAACATTATAAAAATATAAATTTATGTAATTTGTTAAAAATGGTAAAATATGGACACAATTGTTATAAAATTTTAAAGTTGGAAGGTAAGTTGATCATCCTTCTTAAGAAAAACCTATGTTGAAAATCGTTATGGTTATCTGTATGGGCTTTAGTCTAATAATAAGGCTAAAGTCTCTTGTTATTGTATCCAAATATCAATCCAATAAAGGAATCATCAACAACTTGGACTATACCTTGTGTCTATCATATCAAGGAATCAATGATAGTCTATGATACATTGACAACGAGTCATGGAAGTAGATTCATATTTCCAAGGCATCAAAATGGAGACCAAGGTATTAGCTCACTTACAGTCATACAATTATTTAGGGAAAAAAGTATGTGTGAAAATGCAAAATGAAACATGTATGCTAATCAATTAACATGATAAAACTAATATGAAACTTATACTTTTATTATCACCCACCATTCTTACGAGTCTCATATACAATTTTATCATGTTAAGCCATTAATTGTTCCTTTGCACACATTTTACATCCATTTAATTGTCATTAATATACATTTAAATAAAGCATGATAACAAATAATATAATCATACATAAAATAATACATAATAATAAAAAGAAGAGGATAGAAAAGAAATAGGGGTACAAACTAGAATAAAAAAATACAATCAATGGGGAGATTTCAAATAAAATAAATAACATATTATATTATAAATAGATCTCTATTTATATAAAAATCTAAACAATTATTAATGCCTTAAATGATTCATAAAGTAATTTTTCAATAATTAATTCTTTTTAATATATGTGTTGATCTTTACTCATTTAACTACTTTCCTATTTATCCCTAATTTTCTATAAACTTCTAATACAATTAATTAAAATTTCAACAATTCTTAATCATTTTTATTTGAAAATCACTCTACTTACATATTAATATCAATGTAGTGTATTTGCCAATGAATCTTAATTTTCAAAATTGAAGTCCTTTTTTCTTTCTAATTACCAAATATTTTTATATTTTAAAATTTTTTTCATAATTAAATCAATTGGGTGTCTAATATTTAAAATGATATTCCTCAAAACATAAACTATTTAGTTGATGCATTTATTTATTATTACATTCAATTAAGTTCAATAAACTTTTATATATTCTTTCAAAGGATTAATTTTCATTCACATATATTATCCTATCATTGATTAATATTACTAACTTTATGTTGCTTTTTTGGATTATAAATATATTTAAATTGTATTTGCTTAAACAATTAAATGATAACATATTACTTATTTATAACATATCAATTTAATTTTTTTCTCAAAATTTTTTTAATAATTAAACATTTTATGTGTTTCCTAATTCTTTAAATTTAATTGCATTTCAATTGTTATTATAATTAATTTCATGCAAACACTATTACTTTCATTCATAGTCATTTCTTGACTTTATGCATTATATGCCAAATATTTTACTCACCTTTTAGCTTCAAACTCGTGTCAAAAATAAGGTGAAATCAAATGTGTAAAATTCTTTATTGAATGTCTTCTTATAACTTACATAATATAAAATACTGCTCATCAAAAATTGTTTAAGAAAAATTTACAGTATCATCTTATTAGTTAATTCAATAAATTTGCTTTAAAAATCCTTTTTATTAACATACATAAATCAATGAATTTATTTTAACAAACTAACTTATTAATACATCATTGTATTAATAAGACGCATGCCACATGTAATAAAATAATAAAATATGTAATTTTATTAATAAGATACATGCCATATATAATAAATTTATAAAATATGTCATTCTATTAATAAGATGTATGCAAAGTATTAACAAAATTATTGTCAATAACATATTAATAAGGAACATCAATAAATAATGATATACATCATACATTATATTTATATTTATATTTAACATCTCTTTGGGGAATTAATATACAATTTTCATATAAACATTAAACATAATAAATTTAAAAAATTAATTATAATGATAAATGAATTTATTTCTTCCCTAAATTCATGCAAATGAATTACATGAAAATTTCCCAACATCAAAACCATAAGAGCCAACCATAAAAATAATACATAAAATGTTGTATATGTCACATATATAATTATATAATTATTTAAATTACTTGAAATTTATAAATATTCTAAATAAATCAAAATAATATCACATAACATTTAAAATTTTTGAAACAAATTAAAATAATATAACATTTAACATTTTAATCAAAATTTTAAATGAAATTAAATTTTGCCTAAACTATTTTAATAAAAAAACATAATATCAAACATAATGATAACAAAATAATTAAACCATAATTTATTTTTAAACTACCTATTTTTTTCTTAAAAGTACATAATAACTGAAATAAAATTTAATATCAACAAAATTTCACACTTCAACTTTTAAAATAAAAATTCAAAGAAAAAAGTTTATATAGGGAATTTATTTCTTAAAAGTACATAATTACTGGAATTGTCATCTTATTAGGGAATTTATTCCTTTGACATGGAAGAGATGACATGACAAGGTGAGACAGGATGGTTCATAGATTGCCTTACATATATTCATCTTTCACCACTTACACTTTTACGTTAATCATTTCATCTTTCCTATATTTTTACTAATCATTTAATTATATGAATCTCAATAGCATTCAAATATGTTTAGCTTATCCGAATCTTGTCCATTTAATAATATTGCTATACATAATATTCATTTAATAACTTCAACATCAAAGATTTAGGCATTCACTTCAAAACATTTAGTTTGTCCACTTTTTTCCCATTAATTTGAACTACAAAGCAATTCAATAACTCATGCACACACATTGATATGTATATCCACTAGCCTTCTTTCCTTCATCAGTAACCATGTACATTGATCCATTAATTTAATATATTATATGACATGGTTATGCACACACACATAATGATAATTTGACATATCCATTTCTAATTTCATTTCATTAAATTTTTCATACTTTCTATATAACTTATTCCTAAATTCATATGCGGTTAATCCTTAATTTCAAAGAGGGTATGTAGCCTTTATAACAACTGTAGCTTATGAATTATACAATACTATGCATATTACCTACATTGTTCAATAATACAACCACATACTAATTCCTTCTTTAATAACCCATTTTTGAATCCAATCATAATTTAAAAGTATATATAGCAATTTATCATTTAAATAAAATTGATGCTTGATTTCTACTAAACATAAATTCACATGAATTTATAATTCCAAGTAGTTAATAGTTATTTCATTAGATTAACTTTAACATATAAAAATATGTCACTTCATAGCCATATTCAATTGATGTTTCCAAATTCATCAGTATGCAATAACTTTGATCTATTCTTATATTAGTTTAATTATTACTTCAACATACATGTGTGCTTATCTCAAATCTACCCATTTTGCAATTATAATTTAGTTAAACTAGTTTCCAATAATAGTTTAACAATCCATATGCAATTTAATAAATATGCACACATATAACTTCATGGTCATTATTTATGGTACAAAATAATTAATTAGTGCTACAAAATTCATTATATAATACATACATCTCTTCTTTGATCAATGCTATTTTTTATCCATTCTTTACTTATTTAATGCTTTCATATATACACAATCCCACCTAGGTATGTTATTCTATGCAAAATTACATGATCATAAATTATCATAAGCTACCAATAATTACCTTAGCATTTGGTCATTTGATTTATTACATGAACTAATCATTTTAATTTAGGCTAGGGTCATTTAGTTCTCCTGAGGTTCATGTACAAAAGTCCTACTTGATAATTTAATTTCATATAGCAACATATTATACTTTCATACCTATCAATCATTTATCTATCATAATTTCATTCAATCATCATTATTATCATCATCATCATTATATATATATATATATATATATATATATATATATATATATATATATATATATATATATATATATATATATATATTTTTATAAGGATG
>CANYBF013389074.1:0-21006 GCA_948192965.1 Dalechampia spathulata
CACTTCAATTTCTCCTCCAATATTCGACGGAATGAATTATCAGATGTGGGCTGTTAAGATGGAAGCTTATCTTGACGCAAATGATTTATGGGAAGCTGTAGAGTGTGAATATGAAGTCCCTGAATTATCAGCAAATCCAACAGTGTCTCAGATCAAAATTCATAAAGAGAAGAAGCTAAGAAAATCCAAATCCAGATCAGTCTTGTTCACTGCTGTCTCTTCTGTTATTTTTAACAGAATAATGACATTTAAAACAGCTCATGAGATCTGAAATTTCTTGAAGCAGGAGTATGCGGGAAGTGAAAGGATCAAAGGAATGAAGGTGCTCAACTTAGTTCGTGAGTTTGAAATACAAAGAATGAAGGAGACAGAAACTATTAAAGATTATGCAGATCGGCTACTTAGCATCGCAAATCAAGTAAGACTACTTGGTACTGAGTTCTCTGATTCAAGAATAGTACAAAAAATTCTTGTCACTGTACCTGAAAAATTTGAAGCAACAATTACTTCTCTTGAAAACTCAAGAGATTTGTCAAGCATTACTTTGGCAGAGTTATTAAATGCAATTCAGGCTCAGGAACAAAGAAGATTAATGAGGCAAAACGACTCTGTTGATGGAGCTTTGTTGGCAAAATCTCAGAACAGTTACAGTGGGAAGAACAAGAAGACACACAAGAACAACAAGAAGATGGAGAAATTCAACAGGAGGATATCAAATAGAGAACAATCTTCTACAGTTCGATCTTGCTACTTCAAAACTTGGGTTCAGCTCTTCACTGTTGTTTAGACAGACAACATGTGCCAACTTCAACTTCACCTCCAAACCATAAAGATATTATATCGTATACATATATAAATAACGTTGCAATGATGATACCCGTTGGTGGTGATAGCTGGACCTCCCCAAGCATTTCCCTGTTCCCCATATAAATGTTGCTATTGATCCTAATATTACACCAAACTTTATGTTATCTTGTTAATTGTATTTTTATTCTAAATCCAAGTTTCGGGTTACATAGATTTTATAATATTCTTATATATTAAATCAAATCAAATGATATAATACAAATGAATATTATACCTTGCTGGGATGATACCAACACAATACCATCCGTACAAGCAAAAGATTGTGATGAAAGATCCAATCAAACCAAATTTGGCAAAATCTGGATTAGAAATTTAAATCTATACTCATTCCTAAAATAGAAGGTTCTGGTCAACTTGTTCTTCTTTCATCCTTTATCCTTTTCTAAAGCCTGCCAATGGCATGCGGCCTCTCGCCGCCATCCTTGACCAAACCCACCGCCACTCTTTCCTTTGACATTATTACGCACATACGGAGTACGGTAATGGTAATCAGCTGTTTTAAATTATATGAACTATATAGTATGCGAAAATACTATAAATACGACTTGAAACCATCCACATCGTCACTACTTCAATTCCTTTCCAATTTTATAATAGTTCCATCAGTAATGGCTTCCTTCTCTGATAGTATCCTCCTCGTCTGTTTGCTTGTCTTGTTCACCTCTCTTTCGTCAGCTGAAACGGCGCCCTTTCGTCCAAATGGTCTAGTCCTACCAGTTTCCAAAGACAAATGCACTAACCAATATACCACCCAAATCAAGCAAAGGACCCCCCTCGTGCCTGTTAAATTGATAGTAGATCTTGGTGCAAGATTCATGTGGGTTGATTGCGATGAAGGCTATGTCTCTTCTTCATACCAGTCTGTAAGTTGTGATTCTGTTCTTTGCAAACTTGCTAATTCACATGCTTGTGAAACCGAGTGTTATTCACCTCCAAAACCAGGGTGCCACAACAATACATGTGGCCACTCCCCAGGAAACCCAATCATACACCTCAGCACCTCTGGTCAAATAGGGCAGGATGTTGTTTCTCTTCAATCTTTCAATGGAAAGAAACCTGACAGCATAGTTTCCGTCCCTAATTTGCCTTTCGTTTGTGGTCCAACGTTCCTGTTAGAAAATCTTGCTGATGGAGTTACAGGATTAGCTGGCTTGGGAAACAGTAACATTTCTCTTCCTGCTCATTTTTCTTCTGCCTTTGGCTTCCCAAAGAAATTCTCCATTTGCTTGAGCAACTCTACAAAATCCAACGGTGCTATATTTTTTGGCGATGGCCCAAATTCGGTCATTCCAAGTAGTCTTCTTACCTATACTCCGCTTATCCACAACCCTGTCAGTACGGCAGGAACTTCTTATCTCGGGGAAGCATCAGTTGAGTACTTCATTGGAGTGAAGTCCATCCGAATCGCCGGGAAGGACGTTAAATTCAACACGAGTCTGTTGTCTATCGACAACGAAGGCAAGGGAGGAACCAAGATCAGCACGGTTGATCCTTACACCGTATTGCATACTGAAATTTACAAAGCGGTGCTTAAAGCTTTTACAAAGGAGATGGACAAGAAACTTATTCCCAGAGTGGAACCACCCGTAGCACCATTTGCCGCATGTTATCAATCAATTGTGATCGATAACAATGAGTTTGGACCAGAGGTGCCAATCATTGATCTAGTGTTAGAAGGGCAGAGGGACATAAAGTGGAGGATATGGGGCGGAAATTCCATGGTGAAAGTTAGCAGTTTAGTGATGTGTTTGGGAATCGTTGACGGTGGAGCAGACCCACGAACCTCTATTGTGATAGGTGGGCGTCAGATAGAAGACAACTATCTGCAATTTGATCTTGCTTCATCAAGACTTTGGTTCAGCTCTTTGCTGATCAATAACAACACCTGCTCCAACTTCAATTTTACTTCAATCTGATGCTCTTAAACTACACCGTTTCCCTTTCCAAGGTGGGTGTTGTGAAAGAAGAATAATGATCTGATGGCGAGAGAGCTGCTTGAGCATACACTCTGTGAAAATGGGGAGTAATACATACTAGATTTAACTCATCGTCAAATCAGACATGTCATTTATGTTGCCAGTTATGTAAAGTTGAAGTAGAGTTCGTACCAAAGAAGTTGTTTGAATAAAAGATAGTGTTATTTTTGTACCCAAAACATTATTATTACAGAAAATCACACCATTAATTCTATTTTACTTAAAATACGATGGAAGGAAGTAAAGCAAAAGACTGAGGGATGAACACTTATAGATAAGCTGTGGGCTGGGACTGGAGACGCCTATCTTGACCAGACCCATCCAATCCATTTTTACCCACTTGCCTGCATTTCATATCATTATCCATTGAGTTGCATAATTAAGACCAATCCCCACTTCATATTTTATTATTACCTGTGGTTAGCTTTTTTTTCTTTTTCGGTGAAGCGGTTCTCCATGGTGGATCCAGCCTTGATTTGGGTGCCCCTGTTTGCTTTTTATCAGACAACTTGATCTACCCACTAGATTTCAATTTAGTTATATAAAATTATTTGCAGTCCAATTTTCGATGAAAATATAATATTTAGGAAAACCCTAACAATAATTTCAATGTGTGATGGTTGAATTATAATATCAATTTGCTTGACCCTTTTTATTATCCAGGCCATACTATATTTCTCTGCAAACCTGTCTCTCTGGACTGCCCTTTCAACTTATCCCTTTTCATTTTAATATACCCACTTGCCTGCTTTCTATTTTCTACTTTGAGTTGCTTTCTATTTCTTGTTTAGGAAATGTGGTGGAAATAACAAAAGAATTCAAAACAAAAACGCATTATAAATACAACACTGAACCTTTCACTGCCTCATTCCCTGCTATCAACCATGGCTTCCTTGTTTCATTGCTTCCTACTCCTTTCTTCTATTCTGTTCTTTGTTAGTCCGTCTGCAGCTAGATCTGTGCCCTTTCGTCCAAAAGGTTTAGTCGTCCCAGTATTTAAAGACAAATGCACTCACCAATATATCACCCAAATCAAGCAAAGAACCCCTCTTGTCTCTGTCAACTTAACTGTGGACCTTGGTGGCAAGTTCATGTGGGTAGATTGCGAAACCTATATTTCATCTTCATACAAGCCTGTACTCTGTGACACGCCCGTCTGCAAACTTGCTGATTCACATTCTTGTGGTTATTGTGATTCTAGCCCTAAGCCAGGGTGCAATAATAATACATGCGGCCATATCCCCTACAACCCAATAGTAGGTGTAAGCACTAGCGGTGACCTTGGCCAGGATCTCGTGTCTCTACCATCTATTATCGGGAAAAAACCCGGGAGGAACGTATCTGTCCCAGATGTCCCTTTTCTTTGCAGTGCAGGATTCATGTTGGAGAATCTTGCTGATGGGGTTGTGGGTATTGCTGGCTTGGGTAGAGGTAACGTTTCACTTCCTGCTTACTTATCTTCTGCTCTTGGTTTCCACGGAAAGTTCGCAATGTGCTTGAGTTCTTTGACCAATTCCAGCGGCGCAATATATTTTGGTGAGGGTCCTTATTCAAATGATATTCTTACTTATACACCACTAATTCGCAATCCTGTGAGCACCGCGGGATCTTATTTTGAAGGCGAATCATCAACTGACTACTTCATTGCAGTCAAGACTATTAGAGTTGGTGGAAAAGAAATTAAATTTAACAAAACTCTTTTGTCTATCGATAACGAAGGCAAGGGAGGAACCAGGATTAGTACCGTTCATCCTTACACTATCCTGCACACTTCTATTTATAAAGCTGTTATTAAAGCTTTCATGAAGCAGTTGAAATTTGTGATTCCTGTGAATCCACCTATAGCACCATTTGGAGCATGCTTTCAGACAGGTGGAATCGATATCAATCAATATGGACCGGATCTACCTCTCATTGATCTTGTGCTGGAAGCCTCAGGCAGCGTTTATTGGAGGATATGGGGTGCAAATTCAGTGGTGAAAATCAATAGCTATGAGATGTGCTTGGGATTCGTTGATGGCGGATTACAACCTGACAGCTCTATCATCATTGGTGGACGTCAACTTGAAGACAATCTTCTACAGTTTGACCTTGCCAATTCAAGACTTGGGTTCACATCTTCTCTCCTTCTTCACAACACCACCTGTTCCAACCTCAATGCTTAGTCGATAGTCAACTGGCTCGTTGAGCCTTTCCCTTCTATTTCGTGTAGTGGTTAATTATGGTTTGTCTTGCATCAGTTTGGCTTCGATAAAGTTGAGGAGTTTGATAACAAATAATCATCCTTTGATGTCATGCATTTTCATGGATTTTGAGTCATGTACTGATGTTCTATTGCCTTGTTTTCCTTAAGAGTTGAATCAAAAACAAAATTTCGTCTCTCTCTCTCGATATATATATATATATATATATATATATAATGGTAATCATCCCAATATATGCATCACTTTGAATACCATGAAAAAATATAATAAGCTGAACTGCAATTTGCATTAATTTATACATCCTCCGACCAATGAAAGTTTAATAAATAAGTGCTTTAATCATGAAAGCATGGGAGCACTCATTCCTTATTCTAAAAAGATAAACAAAAAGACAAACAACACATGGACGATTTCCCGACTATTCCAGCAACACACATGTTCATGTTCATATGGCTCAAACATCTGCATACTTGTTTGAACTGACCCTTTTTCTCTTTTTCTGGCTTTTGCATTGGCTTTACTCCGACGTCGGGAATTAAAATTTTGGTTTCTTACGTTGTACTTTAATCAATATTCGACTGTCAAACCATATTTGGCTGACTTCTCAGCCATTTTCACTATTTTGTTCAATGGATATTGGTTCCTCACAAGCACTGAAACTGGTTGTTTCTTGATTTGTCATGTAATCATGGATTCACTATTCCCGCACTCGTGCTTTTAAATTTGATTCTTTGGCTCTCTGCAAGAAAAAAGCATGAATTAATTGGTGATGAGGAAGGAGGGAGTAAACTTACCAGGCGCTGCAAATGACAGCCTTTTATCAAGTTAAATAATCGATCATTTTTTTCCATTGTTTTGGTAAAGCATTATATAAATTATGCAAAATACAATATATATAAAATTCTATTGCATATATATGCAAGAAGCTTCCTTCATGCATTTAAAAAGGTATTCGATCTGAGATATAGCCCACCACCCAGATCCTTCGTCCAGGTCCCCAGTTCCAACAAGTTGAGGAGATGAAAACGGGCAAAACCATACTACAGGCTATACAAGCACGTTGTATTCAAAATTGGCCGCCGTTGACAGGCTGGCTACTACTAGTATTTAAAGATAAGGTTAACTTCGTTTATGATCATCGATAATGGCTTCCTTATCTGATTTTCTCCTCCTCCTCCTTCTTTCTTCTCTTATCGTCTCCATTTCTGCATCCCCTCCTAACGCACCATTTCATCCAAAAGCTCTGGTCCTTCCGGTCTCCAAAGACAAATGCACTCTCCAATACATTACCCAAATCAGCCAAAGAACTCCTCTTGTTCCTATAAAACTAACGGTGGATGTTGGTGGACCATACATGTGGGTCGCTTGTGAAGGTTACGTCTCCTCTTCATATCGGCCTGTGAAATGTAACTCTGCCCTTTGTTCACTTTCTAACTCAGAGTCATGTGATAATGAGTGCTACTCCACCCCAAAGCCAGGCTGCCACAACAATACATGCAGCCATCTTCCCTTCAATAGAGTTGTTTATATTGGCACTAGTGGTGACGTTGGTCAGGATGTTGTTTCTCTTCGATCTTTCAATGGAAAAAATCCTGACAGGATCGTTTGGGTTCCTGATTTCCCTTTTGTTTGCAGTGAAAGGTTCTTGTTACAGAATCTTGCTGACGGGGTCACAGGCATGGCTGGCTTAGGAAGAAATAATATTTCTCTTCCTGCTTATTTTTCTTCTGCTTTCGGTTTCTATAAAAAATTTGCCATGTGCTTGAGCTCTTCCACAAAATCGAACGGAGTAATCTTTTTCGGTGATGTAGCTAATTATTCTATCATTCCAAATGATATTCTTGCCTACACCCCACTTATCCTCAACCCTGTCGATACTCCAGTATATACCTTTATCGGCAAACCGTCGCCTGACTACTACATCGGAGTTAAATCCATTAGAGTTGATGGAAAAGATATCAGCTTTGACAAGAAATTGTTGTCCATTGATAAAAACGGCAACGGTGGAACTATGATCAGCACAGTGAATCCTTACACTGTTTTTCATACTTCTATCTATAAAGCTCTTCTTGGGGCTTGTGTGAAGAAACTGGAAGAAAGATTCTCGCTAGTGGTACCACCGATACCAGTTCCTTTTGGGGCATGCTTTACTTCAACTGGATTCGATGATAACGAAGATTTTGAGTGGAAAATGCCTGTAATTGAACTGGTGCTGGAAGGTGATAAGGGTAGTAACGTGTATTGGAGGATTGGCGTGAACGCAGTGGTGCCAGTCAATAGCTACACAATGTGTCTGGCATTTGTGGACGGTGGATCACAACCCAGAACTCCTATCATTATTGGTGGACGTCAACTAGAAGATAATCTTTTACAGTTTGATCTTGCCAATTCAAGACTTGGGTTCAGCTCTAATCTTTTTGCCAGGAACACAAATTGCTCCAACTTTAATTTTAGGTCCATCTAAGTGCCTTTTATTTGTAGTTCAATCATGACAACATGCCTGTAGATATTCCTTTTCCACTAAAGACGAAGGAAAAAGATATAATAAAGTTGAGATAAATTCCAGCAACAAATGGTCCCTGAATTTGAATTAAGGTGAGTTGAATCAACCCATTTCCCATCAAAATTGCTAACACAGGATATCCCATCTTGGAGATGAATATTAAATTCATTTTTCCGTGTGCATGCAAAGAAATCTGAGATCAAGACAGGCTGGTGAAACGTAGTTTAATGAGGTTATGGATCTTATCCATATTTGTCTCGATTAAAATAATGCTCTGCATGTGCATTTAATAATACTGCTAAGTTTATTAATTTATTTTCGTGGAGGAGGCACGCCATAACTCTATATACTTGTAAGACACATTATTAGTTGACAAAGAGGAACGCTGTTTCCTCGAACCACCTGAATCAAATCTCCAAGTCAACCTTCAAGATGTTAAATATATATTACATAATAAGAAACGTGTAGTTAAAGAGAAATAAGAAAAGGGAAATGAGGTGGAAACAGCCACAGCGACAACGAAGAAAAAAGGTTATAAATACAGCTTCCCTATTGAACCGTACTTTGCTGCTTCAAATCTTCTAAGCAATCAACAATGGCTTCTTCATTTTATTTTTTCCTCTTTCTCTTTCTTCTTGTCTTCTATATTTCTCCATCAGCAGCTGCTAGTTTTCCATTTCATCCACCAGCCCTGGTTATTCCGGTCGCCAAAGACAAATGCACTCACCAACATATCATCCAAATCAACCAAAGGACACCTTCTGTGCCTGTGAATCTCACTGTGGATCTCGGTGGAAGATTCATGTGGGTTGATTGTGAGGAAGGCTATGTCTCTTCTTCATATAAGCCTGCAATCTGCAACTCTACCCTCTGTTCGCTTGCTAATTCACAGGGTTGTACTACTCATCCTGCCTGCAAAACCTCAAAGCCAGGGTGCTATAAAAATGCCTGCAGCAAGTTTGTTCAAAACAGAGTTGTATATATTGGAACAGGCGGTGAAGTTGGTCAGGATATTATTTCTGCTCAATTTTTCAATGAAAAGAATCCTGGCAGGATTATTTCAGTCCCTGAATTTCCTTTTGTATGCGGTAATACATGGCTGTTGGATAAGCTTGCTGATGGGCTCACAGGTGTGGCTGGCTTAGGAAGAAGTAACATTTCCCTTCCTGCTGCTTTTTCTGACGGGATCGGCTTCTCCAAAAAATTTGCCATATGCTTGACTTCTTCCCCAAAAACCAAAGGCCTAATATTTTTCGGAGAAGGTCCTAACTCCATCGCTCCGAATGAACCTCTTACCTACACCCCACTTATCCTCAATCACCATGATAATCTAGATGCTGACGTTTCAGCTGACTACTACATCGGAGTTAAATCGATCCAAGTTGATGGCAAGCAACTTAAATTTGACAAGAATTTGCTGACAATCAGTACTAAAGATGGCAGCGGTGGAACCATGCTGAGCACTGTTAATCCTTACACTGTTTTGCATACTTCCATTTATAAAGCGCTGCTTAAAGCCTTTACAAACAAGTTGGAATCCAGATTCATGTCTCTAGTGGTACCGTCGGTTCCTGTACCATTTGGAGCATGCTATTATTCAAGTGGGTTTGGTAGCGACCAAGAATTCTTGTCAACCATGCCTGTGATTGATCTGGAGTTGGAAAGTGACAAGGGTAACAAGAGTGTATATTGGAGGATAACGGGTGCAAATTCCATGGTGGCGGTCAACAGCTATACGATGTGTTTGGCCTTTATCGATGGTGGATCACAACCTTGGACGCCAGTCATCATTGGTGCACGTCAGCTAGAAGATACACTCGTACAGTTTGATGTTGTCAACTCCAGGCTTGGGTTCAGTTCTAATCTTTCCTCCAGGAATACAACCTGCACCACCTTCGGTAACTGATCTAGAGTTGCTTGTCATTTTCTTCTTCATGGTGTACTCTTTCTGATCATACCCATGTGATGGACGTTCAAATTAAAGATAAAAAATGCAAAATAATGAGGGTGATAATAAGATGCGTTAAGTTTAGTGATTCATTCTTCCTTTAATTTAAACAAGGAAAATGATTAGAATGTCAAATAAATTATAACTCGAAATAGCTTAATTGAACAAGCCCTCGTCATCCCGAAAGATAACGCCAAACCCATACACGAAATAAAGCCAACAAAAAAATCCCACCAGAATCGGCTGAGAAAACAAGATTGACAGAAGAAGTAGAGAAGTTACCAGCACATCTCCAATCGGATGAAGCTGACAAAGCAATGAATTTACAAGCCCAGCCAGGCGTATGAACATGATTCCACAGGTGGTCATTCCTTGCTTGCCAGATCTTCCAATTTCTCCCATATGGCGAGCTCCAAAATTGGAGAAACCATGACTGAACGCTACACTAAGACAAGGGCCAAAAACACCCAAAACCATCACTTCATTCCATCCCATACTTCATCCCTCTAAAAAATATAGCTTCGTTTAGCATTATGCAAATACAGGGATTTAAAAATATATTTACATATTTACCGAAAAATATTTTATTTAATTACAAAAATATTTCAGCAATTTTTCAAAATATTGTTTATTCTCAAAATGATGTTTTTTTATCATTATTTACTTTTTAGCTTATTATTTTTAAAATATATAATACTTATATTTTTATTATAAAAATGTAATTTTAGATTAATAATGATTAAAATAAAAAATATGTTTATAAATTAATATTTAAAAATTATAATTTAGAATTAATATATACTTAAAACATATTATATATATATATATATATATATATATGATATGTTATTCTATAATTTTTTTAAAAACATCTACATTTTTAAAAATAATTTTTTATTTTTTATTTTTGGAAAAAACACATTGTGAAAATTGTTTACAAAAAAATCACTAAATATTTGTATATTTTAATACCAGAACAAGTAAAATCATATTTTTATATTGAAACACATAAAATTATGTTAATAAAAGAATGATATTAATGATATTCAATTCTTAATTATTATTATAATTAATATATTAAGAAATGGACCAATAGAATCAAAATGGAATATTCTTTTCATGAGGGGCCTTACAGTAAAAAATATATCAAGAAATCTAATAAACTGATGTGTACAGATGCCAATGTAGATTAATAATAATAATAAATAATAGTCAAGTTGCTTAATCAAATCAATGATGTTTGACCAGCTTTGACCATCTGTCGTTTTGGCACTGAATAATAATTATTTTATATGTCTGGACGATGATGTCCACCAGTGACGGTGGATCATCATATTTATTTTCCTGCACGTGCTCTATTTTGATTAATTAATAGTTTAATAATATTTATTAATTTTATATGAATAATTTAATATTTTAATATAAGGTTGATATTATTACACAAGCATGCACAATATTTTAACTTATATATTCTACTATCACATCTGAAATTAATATAATACCAAGTGGATAGTTACTTTTTTTATTTTAATAATCATTCTAAAAGTTAAAATTAAAATTAAAATTATCTTTTTATTATTATGATGAAGGACATTAATTCCATCATTTTCTTAAATAATAGTATAAAACATTGTGCAAGAAAATAGGGTTCCTTGAATTGAAAGCCAACCCCACGAGTTACAAATATGTAGGGAGTGGCTCCATCTCATACTTTCATACTTCTTTTGTCTCTTCTCTTCCTCGTTTGTCCTTGTCTGTCTGTCACATCTTTTAGACCCAAAGCGTTGGTTCTTTCTTGGTACCAAAAGGTGCCCTCATCCCAACGATCCCCACCGTCCGACCCGACGAGCATCGTGAGGGAGGGTAAATTATGGTATTCAGCGGCCTCCTAGACGGGAATCCAGGTCTTGATGCCCACAAGGAGTCCACCCAGAGGGCGTTATTCCCACACTGCGGCTGTCAAAACTCAAACCGTGGCTTCTTGATACCAACACCACATCCGAATACCAACTGGACTACACACATGCGGGTGCGTTGGTTCTTTCTGTATCTAAGGATCCATCCACCCTCCAATACCTTGTACAAATCAATCAAAGAACCCCTTCGGTCCCGGTCAAGTTAACTCTTGATCTTGGTGCCCAGTTTCTCTGGGTTGACTGTGATCAGGACTTTTTTTCTTCTTCTTATAAATTTGTTCGTTGCAGGACAGCCCAATGTTCACTTGCCAATTCAAAGGGTTGCATAAATTCCTGCTATCCTCCCCCAAGGCCTGGATGCAACGATGACGCTTGTGGCCAACTCCCTAAAAACCCAATAGTGAACACTGGCACTTAATGACTGGCGAGGTTGGTCAGAATATTGCATACATTGAATCCACCGATGGGTTTAACCCCGGTAAAGTTGTTTCCGCACCTAAATTTATCTTCACTTGCGCTTCAACATATCTTTTGGAAGGCCTTGCCAGTGGTGTAAAGGGTATGGCTGGCCTTGGAAGAACTAAGATTTCACTTTCTTATCAATTCTCTTCTTCTTTCAGCTTTTCCAAAAAGTTCGCCATTTGCTTAACTTCTTATGCGAACGGTGTCGTGTTCTTTGGCGATGGTCCTTATTTCCTTCTGCCTGGTATCGATGTCTCTAAAAAACTTATGCACACTCCGTTGATTCTTAACCCAGTTAGCACAGTATCTGACCATTATGAAGTGACCCTTCATCCGAATATTTCATCGGAGTCAAGTCGATTAAGATCGACGGAGATGCAGTTCCATTAAATACATCATTGCTATCTATCAATAAACAAGGGTTTGGTGGAACCAAGATCAGCACTGTAAATCCATACACGGTCCTGGAAAGATCAATCTACAAAGCTGTCATCGGTGCTTTCAAGAAAGCACTTAGTGGTGTACCGAGAGTGAAGCCAGTTGCACCCTCTGGGCTCTGCTTTAATGAAACCAGACTTCCACCAACAAGAGTTGGGCCAGGAGTGCCTGCCATAGAACTTGAGTTACAAGGCGATAGTGTGTGGACGATTTTTGGTTCGAACTCGATGGTACACGTGGGAAACGATGGACTATGTCTAGGGTTTGTGGATGGGGGCGTAAATCCAAGGACAGCGATTGTAATAGGAGGTTATCAACTGGAAGACAATCTTCTACAATTTGATCTGGCTGCTTCAAGACTTGGGTTTATCTCCACACACTTGTTAGGACGAACAAATTGTGCCAACTTCAACTTTACCTCTAACGAGGCTAATGTTGTTTCCTCTCTTTGGCAAGTTAAAGGCCATGTTTGGTGTTTCACGTGCTTTTCTCTTTGAAAAACATGAATAATTGACGTTGTTGTTGGTCTCTGAAGCTTTTTTGTACTTTAATGAATGGGACTACGCCCCATGCTTCCTCAATGCGTCTCTCTCTTCCTTAATCTTTTTTTTTAAAAAAAAAAACATACTCGTTCTTCACCATTAGAACCGCTCAAGAAAATATGATAATACTAGGTAAAATTTTGACCACATCAATATGGCATATGATCGATGGTTTGACTGAAAGTCTAGCTGAGTATAATTACCACGAAGCACAATCAACATTTACCAATGAAATTATATGTTAAATTTATTTCATTTAGATTATATATTTTAATCTATTATATGTAGTGTAAAGATAGAATGTGTAGCTTAAATAATTCATTTGTATAAATATATTCATTTTGGTTGAAGTTGTAAGCATATCTAGAAGCTAGCTTTTTTGATTCTTTTAGTATACATAATATATAGTTTAATAACTTTAATGCACGACTGAAGTCTTCAATGCATGGATTGGTGGCAACTAATGGATCAACAACCATATAAAAAGCGGTCATATACGGCGGCAAGTCAAGGTAATGCATGGAACTGGTCTGCTCCTATGTATGGATTATTGTGGTTTCTTGGTGCTTATAAATACTGTCATGATCTTGTAACTCTTCATCAATACACGATCTTTTTCTTAAGTTTCCTTTAAACAATTGTTTCAATGGCTTCTTCTTCAACAGTGTATGAATTACTCTTATTGTCCTTGCTGGTTTCCATATCCATCTCTATTGCACAAACATCTACTAAACCCAAGGCACTGATTCTCCCTGTTGCCAAAGATGACACCACTCTCCAATTCGTTACCCATCTTAACATGGGAACTCCTCTTGCCAAGAAAAACTTTGTGGTCGACTTAGGTGGTAAGCATTTATGGATGGATTGTGATGATGGGTCTTATAAATCCTCCACATTCACACAAAGCTTTTGTGGTTCTGCACCGTGCTCTGTGGCCCAAGCCACTTGTAGTAACGGTTGCCTTCCTGGTCATCGTCGATCAGGTTGTAACAACGAAACCTGTTATGTTGTATCTGAAAACACAGTTAGGGGTGGACTAGAAGTTGGTCTTGTTTCCAGGGATGTAATTTCGCTGCAATCCACGGATGGGAGAAAAGTCGAGAAGCCAGTTTCTATTCCTGATTATATCTTCGCTTGTGCTAATGCTTGGGACCTAAACAGTCTTGCTAGAGGAGCAAATGGAATGATCGGTCTTGGGAGAGAACAAATTGCTTTGCCAAAACAACTTTCTTCATCTTTCGGTGGAAGCTTCAAGCGTAAATTCGCCGTATGCTTGCCCTCCTCTTCCAAATACAACGGCGTCATGTTCTTTGGTGACTCGCCGTACGTGTTCTATCCAGGCTATAATACATCAAAAGCTATCGACGTCTCGTCAAGATTCAAACACACAAAGCTCTACCTAAACACCGTGTTTACAGGGTCATCCGTGGTGATACGAGGACCTCCCTCCCCTGAATACTTCGTCAGGGTTACATCTATTTTAGTTAACAGAAAACCCATTCCCATAAACCCAAACTATCTCGAATTCCACAGGAATGGCACTGGTGGTACCAAAATATCCACAGTAGAGCCTTACACCCAACTTGAAACCACCATCTACAAAGCTCTCGTCAAGGCATTTGATGAAGAGATGGCAACCTGGAATGCGAGCAAGGTGGTACCAACTGCACCATTTAAAGATTGTTATAGCATTGGAAATATGGGTATGACAGGCCTTGGTATTAGTGTTCCTGACATTACATTCGAGTTGGAGAACAACAAGAACTTAAACTGGGGAATGTATGGAGCTAATACTATGGTGGAAATAAGTAGAGATGTGTTCTGTTTGGCTTTCTTGGACAGGGGAGAGATGGCGATTATTACAACGCCAATAGTGGTAGGGGCACACCAATTGCAGGATAATCTTCTTCAGTTTGATCTCGACTCCAACAGACTGGCCTTTACAGAGACTCTTTTATGGGAAGAGATGGAGTGTTCCAACTTCAAGTTTTAGATAGTAGTCGATTGTGACAGAAATCCTGTAATAATATTGTGCATGTTTGTCAGATAATATTCGAAATTTCACCTCGATATCAATAAGTTGCATTGATTCTACGTACAAGTCATTCTTTCAAGAAGTCGAATTTATCCTTGCTGATAATCTGCTACGAAATTTCTTATTGAATTATTCCAAAATGCATTACTTTACGGTAGAGTTTCATCGTTGTCCCATGGCCACAACTGTGCAGAATATATAATTTTATATGATATATGATAAATGAAATTGATGGTAGAATTTCTCGAATGGAATATCGAGATATGAAAATTACAGTGTTGTCCATCAATTATTGAATCTGCTGTAATGGCTACAAGAAGTTATCCACTGCGAAGATCAAGTTGAAATAGGTACGTGTCTCAGCATTAACGTGACTATGGACTCGTATGGTCCATCTAATTCGCTCTTTTTCAAAAAACTGGACCATATAGAATGAACTGCATCAGACTTCCTAAATTGAACACACTTTTTTCCAAGAAGGATCATGAATCCACAACTTGCATAAGTGGGTGGATATCTTTATGTCTCCATTTTGACTATTTGACAATGGGGACCAAGCTACCCCAGCTTTATCCTTTTGTATTTGAACGATGAACTAGCGATAACTGAGCACGTAAGGAATGCACTTTGGCTTATAAATATAACTATGTAAGAGTCGCTAACTCGCCACTTCATTCCATAAGTGTCCATCATGGCTTCCTTTTGTAAACTTTATTTCCTCTTCCTTTCTTATGCTGTTTTCTGGGTTCCTCTTTCTGCGGCTACAACGGTATCCCATCCTCCTAAAGCCTTGATGCTTCCGGTCATCAAAGATAAATGCACTAACCAATATGTCACCCAGATAAGCCAAAGAACTCCTCTAGTGATACTTAAACTAACTGTAGATCTCGGTAGCAGATTCATGTGGGTGGACTGTGACAGCTACGTTTCATCTTCGTACAGCCCTGTAAGATGCAACTCCACCATTTGTGCAATTTCCGACTCAAAAGGATGTGCCATATGCGATTCAAGCTCATCACCAGGGTGCATCGATACATGTGTGCATAGCCCGGATAACACGATTATATGTCTTGGCACTTCTGGTGATATAGCCCAAGATGTCGTTTCTCTTCGATCTTTCAATGGAAAAAAACCAGGTAGTAATGTTTCAGTCCCAGATGTACCATTTGTTTGTGGTGTGGGATTCCTGCTAGAGAATCTTGCTGATGGGGTCACAGGCATGGCTGGCTTGGGAAGAAGTAACATTTCACTTCCTGCTTACTTTTCATCTGCTTTAGGCCTCCCAAGAAAATTCGAAATGTGCTTGAGTTCTTTGACAAATTCCAGCGGCGTAATATTGTTCGGTGAAGGACCTTATTCCAATCATCTTAACTATACACCATTGATCCGCAATCCTGTAAGTACGGCAGGAGCTTATTTCGAAGGCGAACCATCTACTGATTACTTCATTGGAGTGACGTCCATAAGAGTCGATGGAAAGGAAATCAAATTTAACAAAACTCTACTGTCGATAGATAGTGAAGGCAATGGAGGCACCAAGATAAGCACCGTTCATCCTTACACAATCTTGCATACTTCTATCTACAAAGCTGTTGTTAAGGCCTTCATCAAGCAGATGGAAACAAGAGTTTTCATGCGAGTGGAGCCACCGGTTGCACCGTTTGGAGCATGCTATCAGTATAGCGACGAATATGACACTGATGAACAAGGAGTAAAGGTGCCTCCAATTGATCTTGTCATGGAACAAGGCCAGAGAAACAGCAGTGTTTATTGGAGGATATGGGGAGCAAATTCAATGGTAAGAATCACCAGTTTCACAATGTGTTTGGGATTTGTTGATGGAGGAGTAAATCCAAGGACCTCCATTGTCATAGGTGGGCGTCAAATAGAAGATAATCTTCTTCAGTTTGATGTTGTGAATTCAAGACTTGGATTTAGCTCCTATCTTCCTCCCAAGAACATAACTTGTTCCAAGTTGTACTTTTAAATCAAAACAAAGCTCAATAATATCTGCATGGAAAACTTTCCAATTAATTAAAATATGTAAATCTCATGACGCAAGTGTGTTGGCTGATTTATTTGATCCATTAATAAATCAAGTCATTGAAGCATGGGTGCAACTCCATTAATGATCTTACTTTTGTGTCAGAATCTAGTACAGCCTCATTTACCAACTAGGGCCCCTGCCTCCCCGTAAGGACGACGAACAGTTTGGCCACCTTAAATGAAATATTGATCCATGATCTGAAAAGGAGAAAAATTATTTGAAATTTAATTCAGTAAAATAATTTTTAAAGAATCATGAGAATATGTTGTTTTGTAATTGATGGCTTCCACATATCTATTGATGTTACTCTCCATGTCTCTGTAACTCCTCTTACGAACCCTAGACACACCGCATCATTGCTCTTCTCCATTGGATTAGCTCCGTAAATATTTCATCTCACATGCTTGTTCTCCAAGACAAATGTAATGTCAGGAACAGTAAGCCCAAGAGGTGTCATTGCCAAGTGTCCCTTACTGTAGCAATCTCTGGAGGGTGCTACCGCTGCAACCTTCTTCACTTTCCAAGTCGCAATCTCCGCGTCGAAGGCCTCAACAAGCGAGTCATAGATTGAACCTTCAAATGTTGCAAGGCTTTAAGCTGGTTATTCTAGAACCTCCAACGCCATTCCTGTGGAACTCGAGCAAGGTTTCGTTAATTGGAATGGGTTTTTCATTTGCCAGAATTGATGTAATCTTGACGAAGTATTCAGGCACTGGTTCTCCCAAGAACCTAGTTATTGACCTCTTGTACAGCGGTGTGCAGCTTTGTGACATAAATCTTGATGATACGTCAATGGCTTTTGATGTATTACAGCTTGGATAGAAAAGATAAGGAGAATTGCCAAAAAAACAAGACACCACTGGACTTTGTAATAGAAGGCAAGTAGATTGCAAATTTTCGACGGAAACTTCCACAAGTGAAGATGAAAGCTGTGACGGAAATGCAATGTTTACTTTTCCAAGGCCAATTATCCCATGAGCAGCATTAGCAAGACGAATCAAATCAAAAGGGTTGGCACAAAAGGAGAAATTTAGCAGAAGCCGCCATTGGAAATTGCTACGTGGATGAACGAAGATGAGATGAGATTTGCATGCATGGAATGCTATACACAAATCCTGAAAGACAAGTAAGTTGGCCGCCAGGAATGACCATATGCCCCAAAGGTAATGTGTAAGCTTTGTCACGAGCAATTATTGACCAGGTCAAGCGTCAAGTGAGACTGCAACCAGTTCAATGCGTGTCAGATAGCAGATAAGTCTCTTTTTTTTTTTTAACATAAGCTGAGGAGACAGTTCAGTGAACCCAATTACTACCATCAGGCAGGCACCGAAGCAAGTGGCAGACGGCCCACATTAAGCGGAAATTTCATGCACCATCCAATCTTTTCTTCAATTTATTCATCCGATATATATATATATATATAAAGGGATTTCCAAAAGCATTGCCATGTCTTTCAACTCCGTTACTGTCCCAAGGCTTAAATGTATATACTCTGATTTTTAAGAATAATTTACAACTCTTTTTTTTGGAGCAAGATCATAAATGCACAACTTGCAAGGAGTTGGCAGAGTTGAAGGTGCCCAAGTGGTACAGAAGCATATGCAGGAGGGACGTACACTGTTTCCCTTGATCTGATCTCCTCTAGGTGGAAATATCTCCCCACTACCATTCAAACTCCTTTAACTGCTGGTGCAAGTTGCAGGCCCACAAGTATAATTACAAATGCAAATTGTAAAGCTCTCAATACCAAGAGGGTCAACCATGATTGAAACGTTTTTCAACTTTCCAGCTACGCTGGAAAAATGGGCGGTCTTGGATGGCAGACGATCAGGAGTCTATATGTAGTCATAGCACTCCTGCAAAATCTTCATCAAAACCATCTTCCTCTTGTTTCTTAAACCACATTGTCTACGATGGCTTCCTCGGTTACTCAACTAATCATTATCTCCTTTCTCGTTTCTGTTTCCTTCTCCTTTGCTCAAACCTCATCGAAACCTAAAGCATTAATCCTCCCACTCTCCAAAGATGCCACCACCAATCAATTCACCACCCAACTCAACATGGGAACCCCTCTAGCCAGCAAAAGATTTGTAGTAGACCTAGGAGGTCGTTATTTATGGATGGAATGTGATGACGGATCGTATATCTCCTCTACATTTAAACAAAGTTTATGCGGATCAGCGACATGCTCGGTTGCCCAAGCTACATGTTCTGGTGGATGCTTACGTGGTCATCATAGATCAGGCTGCAGCAACCAAACTTGTTGGGTTTCTACTCAAAATACAATCTCAAACCAAGCCGATGCTGCCGATATTTCTAGAGATACAATTGCCATCCACTCCACTCCAGATGGTGCAAAGTCAGGTCCAACAGTTCCGATTTCTGACTTCATCTTTGCTTGTTCTAATGAGCCTGATCGTGAAACTCTTGCCAGTGGTAGTAATGGTATGATGGGCCTCGGAAGAGAACGAATAAGTCTACCAACACAACTTTCTTCAGCATTTGGCGGAAGCTTAAAGCGTAAATTCGCCATATGCTTACCTTCCACTTCCAAAGCCAATGGTGTTATGTTCTTTGGAGACTCGCCTTATGTATTTTATCCATCCTACAACACCTCGAAAACCCTTGATGTCTCATCAAGATTCCAACACATAAAGCTCTACATCAACACTATCCCCACAAGAGAAGGCCAAAGAAGAGGACCTCCATCCCCTGATTACTTTGTCAAGGTGACTTCTATTTTAGTTAACAGAAAACCCATTCCCATAAACTCGGCATTGCTAGACATCCAAAGAAACGGCACTGGAGGAACGAAGATCTCAACAGTAGAACCTTTCACTAAACTTGAAACAAGTATCTTCGATTCTCTGGTAAAGGCATTTGAGGAAGAGATAGCAGCTTATAATGCCAGTAAGGTAGCGGCAGTTGGGCCATTCACACATTGTTATAATTCAAAAAACACCCCAATGACATCAGGTCTCGGGTTAGGCGTCCCTGACATCACATTCGTGTTCGACAACAATAAAAATACGTATTGGGAAATGTATGGAGCTAATACGATGGTGGAGGTGAGCCCTGAAGTGGCTTGCTTAGCATTTGTGGATGGTGATGCCATACAGATCGAAGAAACGCCAATCACAATAGGGGCACACCAGTTGCAAGATAATCTTATCCAGTTGGATCTTGCTTCTAACAGGCTTGCCTTCACATCCTCACTTCAACTAGCAGCTGTTGAGTGCTCCAACTTCAAGTTTCAAGGCTGAAAAAATCCAATCAGTACACCTACCATCATTAAATTACTTGCTTCGTTTGCCTATGGTTTTTACTGATGTAAACAGCTAAATAGATCGGAAAGATGAGCTAAATGTGTGGTTTGTGATAACTTTCTCAAATCTTTCATGATCTAATTTTATTCCATCATCTTTTATCTAACGTTAATGTATGTTTTATTATATATATGTGTTGGATGAGTTTTAATATGCGCAACAAAAGAACCCTTCTCTCCATCCAACTAATATTCATTAAATGCAATCATCTCTTATCATGCCTCAGACTTTTTGTCATAAATCTATAAGAATATGTACAGCCAATTAAACGTATTCAAATATATAACACCAAGCTAGTTAATTAGTCTCTTCAAAAATATATATAACATTTATCATAAATTTTCAAATAAATTCTAATATCTATCAATAAATTGTTTAATCCACAAGTTAAAATTATTAAATGATTTAATATATATTTTTTCCTGCAAGTTGGATGAGTAGATCTTATCTTGATATGAGTTCATTTATGCAATATTTAATTTTTTTTAAAAAATAAATGAAGCAGTGTGGTCCAGAATGGGGAAAAGGGGTATGGTAATAATGGGAGGGATACGCTGCCCAAAACCAAAGTAATAATATAGAAATCCAAGTTGAAGGCGAACCTTTACTATTTATAAACTCACATATATCTATGTGTTGGACAAGTCAATAATTGTGGGCTGTGGGTTGGAGTTGGTGGCTTTTCTTGCGTGGCTCTTTTCTTCCTTCAGCAATCCCACATCGGGGAAAAGAAAATTGTGGG
>CANYBF013389093.1:0-43473 GCA_948192965.1 Dalechampia spathulata
GCGTAAGGTAATAGCGGAATGTATTCTGTGAGTACAGAATACGCAGGATTGGCTAATCGGGGATGCGGGCCCCGTAAGGTTACTATTCATGTTGAATAGTAACCTAGCACTAAAATGCAACGTTTTGCATTCTGTATATCCTACCATGCGTAGGCAGGTGTGAAGTGTATTCTGTAAGTACAGAATACACAGAATTGGAAATAGGAGCGGTGAGCTCCTGTTATTACTAAGTGGGTCCTACAGCGTGGTGGGCCCAGGAAATGGCATTTGCGATGCCAAGCGTTGTACTTTGCGTAAAGCGACTTGGAATTGTATTCTGTAAGTACAGAATACACAGAATAGGTTATTGGGGACTGCGGGCCCCGCTTCTGCTTAGTGGGCCCCACTAACGTACTATTCCTATGAATAGTACCTAGGACCAAAAATGCAATATTTTGCATTCTAGGTGTTTTTCCTTCAAGCAGGCAATAGGGAAGGGTGTTCTATGCATATAGAACACTCAGAATACGCGGCGGGTCCCGCCAGGCGCCATGGTGGGCCCCACCAATCCTGAAATGTTCTATGCATCAGAACACACAGAGGAAGACACAAAGGTCTATGTGCATAACAGAGATTGATATCAGAGGTTAAATCCTAGCCAAATCAATAAAATCCCTAAGTGATACAATAGTGAAAAGTCAGGGTCAACAATAACCATATAATTTTATATTATAAAAATTCAATAAAAGATAAATGTGAATTTCTAATATTCACTATTAATCACCAACCAAATTATTTTTTTGAACTTAAATAGCATTTGATTGTATTTATTTTAGCATTTCAATTGATATAAGGAGTAAATAAAACTATTAACTTCAACTCGGTTGTTTACGACGTCGTTTTGCAGATAAGACGGTGTTTGTCTGGTTTGATCTACAATATTGAAGCAAGTACCAGTAACCTCCCTGCGCAAATTAGGGCTGGTCAGTTCAAACAAAAAAAAAAAAGAAAAAATCTCAGTATTTTCACAGCTTTTAAAGATGGATCCTTCATGATTGATCAATTGGTACTTCTCTTCCCTCGTTGATCATTTACATTTTTGTTTTAAATTACGTTTGTTCATTAGTTATAGCTTTCGTAAACTTTAGTATTGAGCTCGAAAGTCTTGTTATTTTTCTGATTTGCGATTTTTGAAACGAAAGCTGAATATTGTGTTCTTATTTCTGGATTTTTGATCAATGAGATATGTTTGATTTGGATTATTATTAATTGGGTATTTTTTTATTTGGATTGATATGGGTTCAGCGTAGTTGTGTGTATGTGTCTGGAAGAGTGAAATAAGGTGGAAACTTATCTGTTTCATTGATTTTTTTTTATTTTTCCACAGGAATGTGGAGATTTAGAGCAATGGAAAAGTGTAATGCTCTGCATTATGATATATGACCTGTAATTATATAAGATGGATACATATTCCGATGTGCTCTGTATGTTTTCTGGCTCGTCACCGGCGTACCTTTCGTCGGTTGTTCATATTCTAGGATAGAATAGATACTTTTGTAAATTTAGTAACCAAATGGTATGTTATATGGGTATTTTTCCATCTCAATATCTGTGAATAACAATGCCAATGTTAGCCATTTCTTCAAAATTTTCAGTTCAATTTGTATGCATTTGCTGGCATTAATAATGTTTTTGGTTTAACTTCACCTATCGTGACACCATTTATATGTGGGATTTGTTTCTAAGTTAATTTGCTATTCATGTTTAGTTTGTAAATGTTGAGCACTTTAGGACCTTTTTGAACGCTGTATGTTGGTTGGTTTTGTTTTTGAATGTTGAAAATTTCATGGTTTTGTATTTCATTATCTGGGTGGTCATTTGTTGTTGTTGATGTTATTATCTTTCTTTTTTATTTTGATCAATATCCCATATGCGAACTACTTAGTGGCTGAACAATACTTAACTTTGAATATCATTGTTATTACTTGAATGATCAATTGTCCTTGAAAATTATTCATTTCCTAAACAAATGTGGGATCTGTTTGAAGTATCGAACTTTGACATAGCTTATGGTATGGAATTCAAGGAAACGGAAAGCTTATGTTGTTGGCATATTGGATACAGCCACAGGATTCTAAGTTGATCTCACATAGATTAATGAGAAATATGATGTCTGAAGAGGAAGGACAGATGCTCATGGTGTATGATGATCCATCAGATCAACGCTCTCTGTCTATGGATGACACCAGTAGCACTGAGGAAACACCTGATGAAACCAGATTATCACTTGAAACTTCTAATGATGCAATACCATATATTGGGCAAAGATTTGCTACCCATGATGCGGCTTATGAATTCTATAGTGAATTTGCAAAGCGGTGTGGGTTTTCAATTCGCCGTCACCGGACTGAAGGAAAAGATGGGGTTGGAAAAGGACTCACCAGACGTTATTTTGTCTGCCACCGCGCTGGCAACACCCCTGTCAAAATCTTGAATGAAAATAAACCTCAGAGGAATAGAAAATCCTCCAGGTGTGGATGTCAAGCATATATGAAAATAAGTAAGACCACAGAGCTAGGAACACCGGAATGGCGTGTCACTGGTTTTGCAAACCACCATAATCATGAACTCTTAGAACCAAATCAAGTTCGTTTCCTTCCTGCATATCGAACCATATCAGATACAGACAAGAGCAGAATTCTCATGTTTGCCAAAACGGGAATCTCAGTGCAACAAATGATGAGGCTTATGGAGCTTGAAAAATGTGTGGAGCCAGGATATTTACCCTTTACCGAGAAGGATGTGAGGAATTTACTTCAGTCCTTTAGAAAATTGGATCCCGAAGATGAGAGCATAGACTTGTTGAGAATGTGCAGAAGCATAAAAGAGAAGGACCCCAACTTTAAATTTGAATACACTATTGATTCGAATAACAGGTTAGAGAATATAACTTGGTCATATGCATCCTCGATTCAGTCATATGATGTTTTCGGTGATGCAGTCGTCTTTGATACGACACATCGCTTGAGTGCATTTGACATGCCTCTTGGGATATGGGTTGGAATCAATAACTATGGCATGCCTTGTTTCTTCGGCTGCGTGCTTTTACAAGAGGAGACTCTGAGGACGTTATCATGGGCGTTGAAGGTAATACATCAGAATCAGTCTCTCCTTTACCTGCTTTCTCTTTGCACATATAATATTTTTAAATTATTTAAACTATTTAATTGTATCATTGTGAGCAATGTGCATTTAGGCCATTAATTGGCTTCCAGGATTACCCTCAGTGTTTTCTTTTGGAAAATGAATTGAGGAAATCGATTAATATCTATGATTATAGAAAAATTTTTAATATAATCAGACTAACTAATATCATCTCACAAATACTTCATCTGATTCATTCTCTTCCTTGTTCATAAACAGTGAAGGGTAAAAGGAGAGAAGAAAGAGTTAATGACTCGTTGAATAAACAACTCCTAAATATGAACAAAAAAACCCTTCAAGTGACATGAGCAAAAGAATAATTGATTGATCCCTGAACACTTGCATCTTAAACACGAACACATATTCTGTACGAAAGAGCTCTGTTGGGCAGCAAATTTACTTTGATCTGATATACTGTTGATGTGAAGGCATTCTTAGGGTTCATGAATGGGAAGGCTCCACAAACAATTTTAACGGACCAAAATATGTGCCTGAAAGAAGCAATAGCACTGGAGATGCCAACAACAAAACATGCACTTTGTATGTGGATGATTGTGGGAAAGTTTCCATCCTGGTTTAATGCTGTTCTGGGAGATCGTTATAATGAGTGGAAAGCAGAGTTCCACCGTCTATATAACCTGGAGTCAACAGAGGATTTCGAACTGGGTTGGAGGGACATGGTTAATACTTACGGATTGCATAATAACAGGCACATTCTCAACTTGTATACCTCACGCACTAACTGGGCATTATCATACTTGAGAAGCCATTTCCTTGGAGGGATGACTGCAGCAGGGCATTCAAAATCAATTAATGCTTTCATCCAACGATTTCTCAGTGCACAAACACGACTTGCACACTTTGTTGAACAAGTATGTTCTCTTTTATTTTCCTTTCAAATGAATGGTTTGGATCAAGTTTCGCACCCTAATTTGATCTGGCAAACTTTCACCAATAAACAAATGTTAACTTCAGATCATTTCCTTAAAATGATATATGTTTATTTGTTTTCTGGTTGGTAATATGAGAATGAAGTTATCTGAAGATGAACTGATGAAAGGAAAAAAGTACACATACCCAAAGTTCAATTTAAGGCTTTGGTTTAAAGTTTCCATTGAATTCTCTTGACCATTATTTTGATATTAAATAAGTGAAAAACCTAATGGTTGACAATTGAGCACTTTTCAAGTTCACTCTTTCTTCTATTGTTACTGAAAGAAAAAGAAAAAAGTACAAGTCTTCAAAATTAAATTCAAGGCTTTTGTTTCAAGTTTCCATTGAATACTCTAGGCCATTATCTTGATATTAAACAAGTGAAAAACCTAATTGTTGATAATTGGGCGCTTTTCAAGTTTACTCTTTCTACTATTGTTACTGTTGGAGTTCCTGTTTCAGTTCATCTGGATTTTTTCATCTTTCTTATTCATGGGTATAAATGTTCTGTGCATCGTAATTCTGGATTCTCCTTGATGGCAAGTTGGTTGAGAAAGTCTACCATGTGTTTTAATACTCTGGAGAAAAGCTTCTTGTTTTTTGACCTAATGTTGCACGAGCAGGTTGCTGTTGCCGTGGATTTTAAAGATCAAGCTGCTGAACAACAAACAATGCAGCAGAACCTCCAAAACATTTCTCTGAAAACGGGGGCGCCTATGGAATCCCATGCTGCCTCAGTCCTTACACCGTATGCCTTCTCTAAGCTCCAGGAACAACTTGTTTTGGCTGCACACTACGCGTCATTCCAGATGGAAGATGGTTTTCTTGTGAGACACCATACGAAACTCGAGGGAGGCAGGAAAGCATACTGGGCTCCTAGGGAAGGCATTATTAGTTGCAGCTGTCATCATTTCGAGTTCTCTGGAATACTCTGTCGGCATGCTCTTCGAGTTCTTTCCACAGGAAACTGTTTTCAGATCCCAGAAAGGTACCTCCCCATCCGATGGCGTCGGATCAGCACCTCCCCCGCAAAGCTTATGTACACGTCTCCGAATGATCACGGAGAAAGAATGCAGTTATTGCAGAATATGGTATCAACTCTTATAAATGAATCTGCCAAGTCACAAGAAAGACTGGATATCGCCACTGATCAACTCTCCATCCTTATATCACGCATCAGGGAGCAGCCAATTCCGTCACACAGCACAAGAGATATTGCATCCATTCACCGAAACCATTAGAAAACAGTTACTGTCTTCTGAATTCTGGTGTAAAACAAGGGGAAGTAGAAACTCACCATTTTGTTGGTATAGAAAAAGCAAGTTGACTGAATCTGTAAAGCAAATCAGTAGATGAATTTGCTTGCTTGTGGGTTAAAAATGTTGCGTGAAATTGTTTTTTGTAGCTTCAGGTTCACGCAATCTTATGATCAAATACGGTGTTCCTTTCGGTTGGTCTCATCTTATGGAAGTTCCTGAGAGAATTCCCCGTCATGTACAAAGAATATCTTATATATATAGAGATTAATTTTATTGCATGCATATTTCCATGGTCTTCGTTTTCTTATTTCCTCATTTTAATTAAGTTGGAAACCGGCGAATCGAAAGGACAGAATATTCACGATATCAGATTAGCAGGAATTACTCTGTGTGTGTATATATATTGTATTTTAAATTTTAATTTTTATTAACTCTGAACTTTTATAGAGAAAATACAAAAAATAAAAAAGTACAACTGGAAAGAAGAAACCGGCATGTCGTTCTTTCAAGTCGATATGCCGTTTGTTAGAACAGATTTGCACCTTAAAAAATGTCGTCGTTTTCTGAGCTTTTCACATATGTTGTTTTTACCAACCTCCGTCCAGTTTCTTCTGCACCAGCTAGAACTCTGTGGGCTCTTCTTCTTCTTCTTCCGCACACATACTTAGATCCGAGGTTAGCTCAATTAGCTTCTGTTATTCCTTCAATTCTAAATTAATCGCTTTTCATTTTCTTGGTTCTTTTAATTTGTTCCCGAATCTCTTCTTATTCTAACCCGAATCTGTTTGATCGATTCTCATGTTCTGGAAGTCTTATAGTTGCTAAAGCTAATCTTTTCAACTTGCTAAAACAGAAAAAAAGAAAAACAACGATTGTTTGTCTCGGAAGAATTAAAATAATGCCAAAATTCGACTTTTATTTTGCAAGAACTGAATTGAATTACGTGATTTTATTTTTAAGCTTTGCCTTCATGCAATTAAAGTTAATAGATTGACCTGGTAATATGGAAATTCACCATTGTGATTTCCTTTTAAGTTTGCGACAAATTTGATGAATTTCCATTTGTACTTTTGAATTTTGCATAGAATTACATATCGATCAGAATTCAATTCTAATGATTATTCATGATTATTGGTTTTTTGTTGCGCAGTGGTGATTGGAATTGAATTGGCTGTTGGAAAATGCATCCTCCATTGACATTGCATAGACACCCGATGTGTGCTGAGGTAAGTTTTTGAAATTGATATTTCTCGATGGTTGATACCGTTGAGAAATATGATAATTATCTCTTGCTTTTACTTTTTCATGGATTTATACTCTAAAGATGGAAGGAGTGAGAGGTCTTCATAATACGTGCTTTTAGATTAAAGGGCCAACATATCGAATTTAGTGACTTTTATCTTCTAATAAAACATCTCTTCTACTAGATTCCTAATGCATCTATTAGTCTAATCCGTGTATGAGGACATGAACTAGATTTAGCTGAGACATATTTCCCATCGTTGTCGATATTGTTGGATTGGAAGTTAATATTCTATAAAATGAACTTTTCGAAGAAATGAAATTTCATCAATTTCATATGGTAATGGATATCTTTTATCAATTGGAGCCAAGTCCTATAGCTTTATCCCCCCCTTCTGTAGAATGACTGAGCAATGTCTTTACCAATTTTCTGCAAAGTGGTTACTTCAAGTCTTCAACGCTTGAATCACACTAAATTTGTATGTACCTATAAGATAAAAGTTTCTCGTAATGGTATTGTAGATGCTATCTATTACACCTTCTGATTGTATATTGAGCGGGTCAGAGACAACTGTAAAACCTTACAAACAGAATTCAAGTTTCTTTTTGATGAGGTGTTTCTTATGGTATAATCGGTGGTAATTGCTAAAGGAAACAGAATTAGGAAAGGGAATAAACTAGAAATTGGCTGGCATGAGACCATTGTTGTATTCTTAGTTGGAGACTAAGCCCCGAATATTGCTAATGGTTTACCAATGAAAGATAAGCCGGTATGTTTGCTGTGTTTTTCTTTTAATGCTTGGAAATATTTTTCATGGTTAACTCTTGTTGTTTAAAACCTTTCCTACTGCTGAATCAAGTGAGAAAAGCATTTTGCAGATTATTGAGCTTTTTCAGAAGTGTCATATGGACCATCCGATTGGAAAATTTTTTGGGGAATGCACTGACCTCAAAATAAAGCTTGATCGGTGTTTCCGTGAAGAGGTATTGAACCCTTACACTAGTATCATGCGTATTTAGTTAAAATATTCTCTTGATATAGCAATAAGAATTGGAAGTATATCCTCAGAAAGCGGTGAAGCGGAAGGCAAATTTTGAAGAGAGTAAGAAACTCAAAGAAAGGCTCAAGGAATTAAGAAAAGAGGCCGCTGAAAGAAACCTTGAAGAGAAGAATTTAATGTAAGCTTCTTGCTATAATATGAATTTTAGACTACAAATTCGGAGAATTGACCATCCCGGCACATTATTAGATGATGAGAAAGGACCAAGATTGAAGTCCCTCAATTGCAACACTATCATCTGCTTTGTTATTTGTCTTTGGAATGAATAATCCGCCTTACAGTGTAGAAAGCTTTTTAAATATCACGTGCTTACATTAATCTTTTTGTACCAATTAAAAGGAGATAGTTATTATAAATTTTTCATATTATTAGTAGAGTACTCAAATAACTGTTAGCAATTTCGCGTGAAAAACTAAAAAGAGAAGGAAATAAGTGGAATAGAGTAATGAAAAATCTTGGTACAGTGCATAAACTTGAATAACCATCATTGTTTGGAACATTATTGCCACCTAAACATTCATCCAGCAAATTTAATTAGTAATCACATCATACCCTTGATCCATGACTGGAATTTTCTTTTCTGCAGAGATCGTCTTTCTGTCTGTTAATAATTGTTAGAACTTGAAAATGCGGTTCAGATTTGTATAAACTACAAGAAGAATCATATATTTTATTACAGTCAACTTTAGATTAAGATTTAGCATTAACAAAGATAGGTGTAACCTCAGTCTCCCTCTTTCTGGAATTGATTGCTCTTTCTGATAAACGTTTCAGTTGGTCCAATGAGATGAGCAAGTGAGTGGTCCTTTATTCCTGATCAATTTTCATTGGATGATTATTCTTTCCTCAGCAATGATGCTCATTATGCACCCCTTGCTTGAAAAATTTCATAATTTGAGGGAAACCCAGATATCATATATAATTAAGCTCTCACTTTCAGGCTTAAATTAAAAGTATTGATATGTACATCTATGAGTAGTGTTATGCGGTTTCAAGTATTTTAAGAAGAGCTGTACTATGCTATAACCTGGGTTTAGACCAGGAACATATTTAAGTTAAAATTTTCATTCCTGATATAAGCAGAGTGGGGATTGCCTATGCTTCAAAATCTTCTGTGTAGAAAAATGTTGAAAGTTGGTTACTACTGCCCAACGAATGCCTGGCGAATAACTTCTGTCAGCAAAACTGCTTCCTTGGGGTCTTGGCCTTCCTTCCAAACCTTAAATTTCATGTCATAGGGACAAGTTTCACTCCATTTCTTGAGCACCGACATCGGGCAAGGCCCCAGCTTGATACCAACTGGACTCAAACAGTACCACACAGAAGAATTCAGGATATCTGGTGCTTGCTTGCTTGGAGTAATCTCATCTTGCTCCTCGTCATCACTTAATTCAATAATCTCCCTTGATGCTGCTTTTTGATTGTTCGTCATCCCCATCAATGTAGCAGTTTGATTGTTCTTCACTTTTTCATGGTCAGCATCTGTCTGTTTATCTTGCTTTTCTTCAGAATCAGCATTACTAGGGAAATGCTGATTTTCCAGAAGAGGCGATTTGGAATGGCCTCGCAATGAAGAAGCAAGCGATGACGGTTCTGAAACTGGTTCAGCTTGAGCTGCTTCGGGATTGACCTTTATTTGTGTCGCAGATTCAGGACTCTCTGTTTGAAGAATATCATCCTTGCCACTTCCATAATTGATATTGATCCGTTGCGCCGGTTCTTCAGATTCAGGTCCTTTAGGTGGCTGCTTTTGTTCTGGAATCAAGTAACAGCAATCGGCTAAAATCTAACTGATAAACTTATGCATTGTGCAAAGTGCACCGATTAAACCCATTAGATCATGCACCTTCTCATTTCACGAGACCAGCGGAAATCTAAGGAAAGAAAATATTTGAGTCGTTATCAATATTAAGCACAAAGAAATGCATAACATACCTGCAAAATCTGGTGCACCGCTCTGGCGGCAATAAATCTGATTTTGTCCTGGACTTCTGTTAGAGGATTTTAAGCAACTTTTGAGGTCTGATTCTGGTAAAATAATGTTTTCTCGTTCATCCTTCATGGGTAAATCCTTGCCATCAGGTTCAACCTCTGCTTCTTCTGCAATTATTTCTGGAACTTCAAGCAATAACCGTGATTGTTCTGATGATGTTCGAAGCAGCAGGATCTTTTCCATGTAATGGGAAAGCTTACAAGGGAATGAAGGTTAAGGTAACAAACAACAATCACGTTGCTTTGAAATGCTTCCTCATTTCTGGCAATGTACAGGAACTGTATTTACATATACGAATTGCAAGGAATTACACATGAAAGGATATTCTTTTCTCCACCCTTTCTCATTTGCTTGATCAATGCGGTTTTGCAATGAAGCCAGCTCTTTCTCAATCCACTTTGGTACGGAGGATGATGGAAAATAAATCAAAGTTGGAAGAAAAATAGAAATGCATATACACAAAGGCACAGTGATAAAACAAAAGCACGAAAAAAATAGTACTTTGAACTTGGAGTAAAGATTAACAAGAGTTGATCCAGATATAATTATCATGATTTTCCCATCATCTTAGGGCCTTAACTTTCTTAAAATCATAAATGGAAAGACCTTAAAAAACAAATTTCATGCATGTAACCTAGACATTCAATTGCTAGGTAATGCAAGGACGATCCAATACTGATGGTGATGTATCCATAGAGAGATTCTCTTGTATGTGTAAGACACTATTGAAGTTAATAAATATACACTAAGCTCCTATGCTTATAAATGACATGTTGCGCCTATTAGATCATTTTTATCTATTGCTTTAGGATCAGAAACATGAATCTCGACAGAAAACGAGGGTAAACATACATGTTTTGTGATAACCTCATGAAGACTTCTTGCTTTCTCCTTGAACTCCACCTGTCAATGGGAACATTGGAGTCAATATCAGTACAGTGTTGCATAGAAATGCTTATTTGTTTTGTCATTTTAATACACAGAAGTACTTGCTGCAGATAGAAAAACGAGACAGGTGACATATCTCATAATCTTGAAGGTAATGGTTAAATAAGGATATTGGTCGATGCAGTTCAGGAAAGTTCTCAAACTGAGAGGTACACCTGGTAAAACACAATGTTGCTGAACCATAATAACTTACAACAGTAGGCTTCTTGAGTCGGCCATCTTTCACTCGTTGTCTTAGATCCTCACATTCTTCCTGAAAAACAAAACTACACAGATCTGTCCATGATCTTTGTTACAAAATGCAAAACTATATTCTACCGACCTGAAATGGTACATGTGGAGATATGTGAGAAACAAATATAAAAAAGAGCTCCATGGTGCAAATATAAACAAAACATCTTCGAGGACTAATGGTGGAAAGACTCCAAAAATGGTAGAGAAAGGGATTCAGCATGGTTGACTATAAGGGTAGAATGAAAATTCACATTGAACAATGTGAAGGATACTTTCTTAGAGAAACACTAATCAACAAAGGCAACACAATTCAAATCTCTAAAAACTTAAATACATAGCTCATTGCCTTCAGTTTAAACTTTCATCGATTTGGTCACTGCCAAACTAGCTAACGTAAGTAGATCTATTATAAAATGAACATAATATATGTAGAGGTAGTCTTTTTTGGTTCATCAAACTACACTGCCACTTTGTACACCTTAAATGATTACAAAACAGTAGCTTTACCTCGGAGAAGCTATCATCTGATAGCTTGCAAATGGGTATGGCTTTTGGCATGTGAGAAACTTCTAGAAGAATGTTTGTGATCACTTCTCCACTTGTTGAACCTCTCTTTACGCCTGTGTTTTAAATAGTTATTCAATGCAGCAGCTTAATCATTAAGGGAAGAGATGAGTTGATTTGTTGGCTCATGAATTTCCGACAAAAGAATATGAATGTTTAAACGACTTTTAATACTTTTAGTCCAATCCTTGCGAGAAAATTGACGTGTTAATTGTTATGACATTTATTTGGATGCATTCAAACCTGTATACCGAGAAACAATAGAATACCTGTCACTTTCAGAAGCTGATAAAAATTCTTCTGCAAATAGTCGTTAGGATCAGATCTGGTTCTCACAAAACTCCCTATTACTTTAGCCTCAAACGTGTCAGGTTGCTTTGCCAATTCCTCCACTAAACTCCTCTTCAAGTAGAGAAGTTTGATGTTTTTATCATTGATAGCTGCAAAACAACCTTGCTGCACATTAGGGATTGATTCTTCGCTCTGAGGCTTTCTATCTGAGCTCAAGTTTTTCTGCCTTTTACAGGCCATTGAGACATTCTCACTCTTATCTTCTGAACTATAAATAGTCTCATCCTCTGATTGCTCCAAATTCTCAGGAAAATGGGTTGTCAGACGCTTATATATATAATTCTTGCAAAGTGATTTCCTTCCTAGAAGAGATTTCAATCTTGCGTCACACACAACTTTCTTCTTTTTATTTGGGTCATAAAGCTTGTTTTCATTACAATACCTTATAATGATATCACTAACTTCTCCTTGTGATAGTTTGTTGGTGGTGTCCTTACCAATGGAATTAAGGAAGTCGAGCAGGAGTTTTGATCCCCATCCACAAAACTCCTTTTCCTTTGACTTAAGCTTTCTTTTCATCATAAATTGGTTTTCTCCCTTGCCCCTCTTCTCTTTAACCTTTCTTTTCCGTCTTTTTCTATCATTCCAAACATCATTATCAGGCAAATTCTGCTCTTCTTCAAATTCACTTACATCTTCTTCCACTTCAGAGGTATCACTAAAATCAGACAAGTTTCCGTAGTTTTCATTGGTATTCAACATATTTTTAGCACAACTGACATGTCTTGAGGTTAAGCCTTCTTTTTGTTTTATCACTTCCCAGTAGCCCTTGAAATTGAACTCGTACGTGTCTCTAACATTAAAGTCTACATTCTCCTGCAGGTAAACAAGCAGAGAGCCAAAGGAAAAAAAAAAATGTCCTCATATTTGGATGCCTTGACCAAATTGAGTATCTTTTATTATTTTAGAAACAATCCCTACCATGGCAGCGTCTGAGTTCTTGATTCCCTCCAAAATCCTTGCAAGTGTTAAGCAATGAATACAAAGTCCTTTTGTTCCTCTAACTACAGTGAACTCAGCAACACAGAGGCAACGTCCACATACAGATTTTGGGCAGCAAAAGCAATAAAATTTTGAGGGATTTTTGCAAATGAAGCAGAAATGCCACCCTGAAAGTTAAAATCAGAAAAACTATTTCAGCCAACCAAATCATAGTGCAATGATCTATTTAACAACTCCACTATGAATTCTCTCTATACTCCTGTCGATTTTGGCCAATAGTCTCATTCAAATCTAATATGGCTAAATCTGATTGTATTATTCTCACTCATAACAATCATCACTACTTTCCTATTTGATGCATCTCGAGGCCTGACTCGTACTGTCAAACTATTTTAACCTTCATTCTCGAAATTTACAATTATCTATTTCACAATGCAAAAAGAAAAAGAAACCAACTTTATATAGATAACTAGCAACTTACGGCAGCTCCAGGGAACTTCACTTTCCAAGAAAGAATCATCTTTTTCTACACACTGAGGATGAAATGCCTTAAGGCAATCCCTGAATGCAACATACTATCAAATGACGCATATGAACATGTAAAATATATAAAGCTAATATAAGGCAGATGAGCCATTCAAAAAACGGATCATATTCACAATATTTGTAGAAAATTACTTATAATCTAAAAAACATTAGTTTCTGAAAACTTCGGCGAAATTAGAAAGGTGAACTCTTTCGAGATAGCTTTAAGCTCCAGTACATGGGGGATAGTTTTGGCTACATGTTCTACCATATCATAATGTGGCATTAAAGTTCATCATCAAATGCATTTCACCACATGCATCATATAAAAGTAAAAATAATAACGACAGTCTTGGCAGCATCAGGCAAATAAAATACGATAGGACAAAATTGTCTTGTAATAGATTCATTGGTCTTGGATTTCAATAGGGAAAACAAAGAAGAACTTACTTGTAGTCACAAACCCTTAAATCACCTCCATCTTTGCATTCAAAACACCAGTCCTCAGCAATGGCTTCCTTGTTTATAATCTTCTTTCTTCCTCCCATTTTTCACCAGACCTCTCTCTCTCTCTAGTCCAATACCAACTCCAATTTCAAAAGCTACCCTGTAATGTATGAGAAAATGCCTGAGTAGCAACGCAAATAAAGAAAGAGAAAAAACCAATGCATCTAATTGAAACAAGGTAAAAGTTAGCAGCTTTAAGCATTTTCAAAATGACAATGCTACTACAAGCTACCCGAAGAAACCCACTAACCAAAACGAGTAAAGCAACCATTTTTAATTATCAAAAACATGATCTAGTACATCAAAGATCAATTACCATAGCCAAAAAAAGGGGGAAAAGAAAGCAGATGGAATTCCAAATGCGATGCGGTTGATAGAAAGAAGCTAAAAATGGAGAATTTTTTAGTATTAAAGAAGTAAATAATGTGGTTTTAAAAACTATTTAGTAATTTAGAGTGATTTCTACATAATATGATGATTTTTTCTTATATTTTATGAAAATAATTATAAAATGGTCACTAGAGGCAGCAATTTCAATTATAATTAGAAAATTAAAATTTGTATTTAAATTATTATCAGAATTGGCAATTCCAGTTAATTTGATAATAATCTATTTTTTATTTATATTAATTTTTATAAAATATAAATTAATAACAAAAAATCTAATTAATAGAAAGTAATTCTATCTCAATGTAACACTAAGATTGTTAATCATAGAAAAATACTTATAAATATATATAAAATTTCAATATCACAATAATAAATAATAAAAACTGTACGGAGAGTCAAAACTAATAAAATAATAATATTTATAGATGATGTAACATTATATAATAAAATGTATGTATGCACCTTATCAATATAACTATCATAAAATGTATGTTAATATTAAATATTATTATTTAAAATGAACAAAAAAATAAATGGTATTTTTTATTGTATTAGGATAAGATTATCAATGATAATTAAATACCAATATACTTAAATATTAAAATTTATTTTTCCATTGAAAAGTGATTTAATTTTTTCAATTTGAAATATTTTAAAAACATTATTAATAATGCAAACATCATTTATTATTAAAAAAAAGTCTTGGAGTTATTATGTAGAAAGAAGAAAGTGTGAAATGCTTATTTTATAATTTAGGAAATATGGTAAGGTTTTGAAAATGTTTGCTTAATCTAGAAAGAAAATGCAAGCATTCACAAAAATATAAAGTGAGCATCTAGACTTAAGATTTTGTAATTTATGTATAAAAAATATGTTTGAATTATTTATAATTAAATTCATATCAATTATTAATGTTATGAAAATTAAATTATGATCATATATTAATTTATTAAATCAATTTAAAAATGATTTATAGGTCGAATTTTTTGAAAAATTATTGTTTTAATTTTAGTTTTATGAATTAATCATATTATTTTATATTAAATATTTTAGATTGATATAAATAATATATAAATTAATCATATCAAATAAATCGTATTAAATTATTCATATCAAAATTATAAATATATATTACATGAAAAATTTGAAAAATATATGACAAATAATTGTAAATAGCATTGGTATCTTCTAAATTCTTGATCTCTCTTTTAATGTATAGAGTTAATCAAGGATTGCTTATAACTCTCCATACCATTGAAGAGTTGGTCAAAATTGGTTAAAATTGATCATACCATTGAAGAGTTGGTCAAAATTGGTTAAAATTGATCAATCTCGTTGAACATATTTAGTAGCTTTCTCTTTTTACTTTTTCTCATTTATATACTTAAGTTAACTTAACTCAACTTAATAACATTGGTTTACCATCTTTGGTAAGCATTATTACTCGGAAAAAATTATAATTTATCAAGAACTTATTAAAACTTTATTAGTCTCTCTTTGTGTTAAAAAATCTTAAATCTTTGACTTTTCTTATAACATTATTTTCCAAAACCTTGAGGCTTATCATTTTCTAATTTATTGACCTTTCTTTTACTGTATAGATTTAATCAACACATTCAACTCATAATTGCTTGCAACTCTTCATACCCTTGAAGAGTTCGTCAAAGTTGGTCAATTTCATTATAAAATTTAACCAATCAAAATTCCAACATCAAATTGGTTGTAGCCTCAATTATGGCTCTTACAATCCTATTGCATGATTAATTTTCAGTGATCACTTCTGATAGATCAATAACCATTTCTCAAAAGAAAGATGATTTTTGAAATACCTTTTGATAGATCTTCACCTTCTTTAACTTCTCATCAAATTTTTCATATTTGAGATACGTAAAAACTGTAGCCCGCTTAAAAATCCAATTTCATGGGATAATGCATTGATGGCACTTCCTCAAATATCAAGTATTTTAAGATGCTGAAGTTCTTTAATTTTAGACGATAGCTTCTGTAGTTTCTTACAAGAATTTAGATAAAGTGCCCTTAAAAGATTTTAAGCAACACAAGGATGATGACAGTTTAGTTATTCCGGTGGTATGTAAGTCCATAACTCGAAGTTCTCCTACCAAATCAAAGAATTGTTGATGCATGGAGGGACACCACAAGCCACCTTTTGGTGGCATTTAATATAAATAAAAAATAACTGTTAATTGAAAAGTTAGCATCGAATTCGATGCTGAATTGTAGATAACTCATTTGAGCTGTCTCATACGGTAGACAATGTCTATAAAAGGCACTCAACTCTTCAGTTTTATACAAAAAAAAAACATAGAAAAACAGATAGCCAAAGCAAAAGAAAAATGCTCTGAAATGAGGAAATATTTTCTTAAAGGGTTAATAAAGTTATTATTTTTAGGTTGGGAAACACCTTGTGAGCCACTATTTTGATTTTATCTCTTTGTACCTACTATTTGTAATAGTGGAAGAATTATTATGTGTTTTTTGGTCGTGGACTTATCCTAAAATTAAGGGTGAATCACATTAAATTTTTTATGTCCATTTTGCTTATTTTTACGTTTTTTTTTTAAAATACATCCGCTGCACCGAACAAGTGGTATCAGTGCTTTGATTCTTATTGAAGGTATTTTTTGAACAAAAGCACATCATAGGAAAGGAAAAATTGTAAAGAATTTTTTGGTACGATCCGTTCGAATAAAGTGAACAGTATTAAATAGTAATTTACAAAAGTGACATACTGTAGCAAATATTGAGTTTGACGGAGTCAGATCACTATTTACTAGGTTTGGTACTATTATAATGGGGTCAATGCACTATTATAAGTCGAGTTTTTTGAAATATTATTGTTTTAATTTTAGTTTTATGAATTAATCATATTATTTTGTATTAAATATTTTAAATTGATATAAATGATATATAAATTAATCATATCAAATAGATCGTATTAAATTATTCATATCAAAATTATAAATATATATTACATGAAAATTTTGAAAAATATATGACAAATAACTGTAAATAGCATTGATTTATCATCTTCTAAATTTCTGACCTCTCTTTTAATGTATAGAGTTAATCAATGATTACTTATCTCTTCATATCTTTGAAGAGTTGGTCAAAAATGGTTAAAATTGGTCAATCTCATTGAACATATTTAGTAGCTTTTATCTTTTTACTTTTTCTCATTTATAAAGTTAACTTAACTCAACTTAATAACATTGGTTTACCATCTTTGATAAGTATTGTTACTCAAGGGAAAAAATTCTAAACTAAGAAAGATTAATCCATTTTTCAATCACATGTCTAACCTCCAAGTTCTAAATTTGTCAAGAACTTATTAAAACTTTATTAGTCTCTCTTTGGATTAAAAAATCTTAAATCTTTAACTTTTCTTATGACATTATTTTTCAAAACCTTAAGCTTATCATTTTCTAAATTCTCGACCTTTCTTTTAATGTATATAGTTAATCAACACATTCAACTTAGAATTGCTTGCAACTTCATACCCTTGAATAGTTTGTCAAAGTTGGTCAATTTCATTATAAAATCTAACCAATCAAAATTCCAACATCAAATTTTGGCTATAGCCTCAATTACGGCTTTCACAATCCTATTGCACAATTGATTTTCAATGATAACCATTTCTTAAAAGAATGACGATTTTTGAAATAGCTTATGATAAATTTTCACCTTCTTCAACTTCTCATCAAATTTTTCATATTTGAGATACGTAAAAACCGTAGCCCTCTTAAAGATCCAATTTCATGGGGTAATGCATTGATGCTACTTCCTCAAATATCAAGTATTTTAAGATACTGAAGTTCCTTAATTTTAGAGAACAACTTCTGTAGTTTCTTACAAGAATTTAGATAAAGTGCCCTTAAAAGATTTAAAGTACGTATGTATGTTATTAATATAACATGTCATACAGTGTATGTTAATATCAAATATATTATTTAAAATGAAAAAAAATAAATTAAAAAAATAAATTGTATAGTTAACCGTATTAAGATAAGGTTATCAATCATAATTAAATACTAAAGTACTTAAAAAAACATTATTAACAATACAAACATCATTCATTATTGAAAAAAAAGTTAAAGGCATGTTTTATATTTTAGCAAATAAGGTAAGGTTTTGAAATTGTTTGTTTAAAGTAGAAAGAAAATGTAAGTATTCACAAAAATATAAAGTGAGCATTTGGATTTAAAAGATAAGGTTTTGTAATTTAATGTATATGTATATAGAATCAGTGTGAATTATTTATAATTACATTAATATTTATTATTATTGATATTTTGAAAATTAAATTATGTTATAGGTTACTTTATTAAATCGATTTAAATATGATTTATGAATCGACTTATATTATATTTGGTTATTTTGTTAATTTTTTAAAAAAATTAATATTTTAACTATAATTTTTATGAGTTAATCATATTATTTTATGTTAAATATTTTAGATTAATATATATGATATATACATTAATCATATCAAATAAATCATATTAAATTATTTATATCAAATTTGAATTAAATTTTAATTTAAATAATTAAAATTTTAAATTATTTTTAAATTATTTTTAAATCAATTATATTTATAAATTAGTATGGCACATCAAAAGGTAAAGTTTACTTGTGAAGATCAGTTTCTTAAATTTTGCTTTATAAATAAAGTCTTTCAATTATTATTTATTTTTTAAATTGAGTATTTAGATTATGATTATGATTCATTGTATATTATCTTTACCTTAACATTTATATCTTAAATTTTAATATTATTATTTTTTCCATATAATAATAATAGATTTATATTTTAAATATAATTATTATAGTTAAAACAATATATTCTTCTGAAAATATGTTTAATTAATATTAGTTGATTTAAATTTTTATAGTATTATGATTGAAAATTGAGCTTAAATATATAAAATTTAAAAAATCTAGTAATATAATACAAAATAAATAATAAAAGAAAAGATAAGTATTAATATGAGTTGATTATATATTATAATGATATGTGTTAATTTTAATTAAAAGTAAAAAATTTATTAATTTTATATTAATTATGTTTAATTACGATTAATTATTATGTAAATAAAAATCAATAAAAACATGAAATTATACACGAAATTGTGAGATTTCTGATTTATAATTTCTAATATATATATATATATATATATATATATATATATATATATATAAATTACTAATTGACAAAAAGAAATTAAAAGAATTCAAAAATTTATAAAATTAAATCAATATAGGATAATCTAATTTTTATTTTCTAAAATTGAATCTATTTTTTTTTCAAAACTGAAAGTTGAACTTATCCAATTTTTTTATATATGAATATTAATTAAAATAAAAACCTGAAAACAAATTAAAACTAAATGAAATCCTATATTTGAAGGATTTGTTATGGAAATGAAATGTAAATCGAAGCATTGAATTTAAGAAAGACGTTATAATTACAAGCTAATCTTATAGAACAAATTGTAATTATTTTTAAATATTTAAATTATATTTTTGGTATGTAATAATATATTACTTGACAAATTACCACTTTTAACACTCTAATTCTTAAATCAAATTCAGAGAAATCTCTCCCAAATAAAAAAAAAAGCAAATTAATGAAAATATTTTTTAAAAAAATTTATAAAAAATGCTTTTAAAATTTAATATAAATTTATTTTTCCCATCAGTTATTTTATTAATAATCAATAAAATTTTAAATTTATTAACTAAATTAATTAGCAAATTATATGCCTTTGATTAAGTTAACATTGTAAACCTATTTATAAATAAATATAATCAAAATTTCTAATAATAAATTAATTTTATATTTATTAAAAGATTATTTATTATCTATTAATTAAAATAATCAAAAAATTAATTTAGAAATATGACTCATGTACGTAGTTATTGAAGATTTACTTTTTAGTAAAGTGTAAAATTTAATTTATATATTATTTTTTGATGAAAAATATAATTTTATTGAAAAAAAGAATTAAATTGAGTTAATTTAAAAATATTGGTAATCAAATCAAGTTAGGTTAAAATAGTTGAGTTGAAATGGAAAACATCTAGACTGCATCTATATTTTTGAACGAAGTTAAAAGGTTTATTTGCATCAAAATCAGTTAAATTTTGGCTATTTGACAAATGCCGAAATGAGCTCTGGACGGCCAAGAACTGGTTATCGTCACTTTATTTGTGAGAAGTCGGAGGAAATTTGCCTGTTCACCAGCACAATTTCTTCATATTGGGATATTGTAGGAGGGTTATGAAGAAATAGACCCACTGCTGTCCACAGTGGTCCAGTGCTTGGATATTGGATGGAATGAACCAAGAAACGGACCCTTAATTTTCTACTTCAACAAGAAGGGAACCAGACAAATGATTTTTAGATAAATCAAGAAAGACTAATGAGGAGAAAATTTGAGTAATCTGTGGAGGAAAGAGACCAGTAGATTGTTTAAAGAAAGATCCAATTTGAGCTTGTTTTTGAAATTTCCAATGACTTGAAGAGACCATGCATTGAATATAATTTTCAGATAAACTGTAAGCAAATTTGTCAAAGTTACAAATTATTCATTTCAGGTTAAAGTTCCTATAGATTTTGAAGCTTTCCCAAGTTCGTTGGAATTATACCTATTCTTGGATCTTGTTCATGCTCCTAAATATCTGATTGACAAGACATTTTGTCTGCTAGAAAATTTGCAGCTAGCTAAACATCTTCTATAATTGAGGCATTAGAATTTGAAGTTAGAATTGAAAACATTTTAAACTAACATCGTGGAATCAGTACCAGTTAACTTCTCAAAGCACTAAAGGGAAGATAACCATACACAGAAAGAACAAAAATAAACAGATACAAGCTGAAGATAGGCATGATTTTTGGATCTGAATCTTAACTAACCCGTCGTTTCTTACAGGGTCTTCTCTTAAGCCGCGGGCATCTGTCAATCTTCCTCTTGAAAGCACGCAAGGCATTAAGGCAAATGCTTTCTAAATTTGGCAGATCAGTAAGAACAAGCGACTGCAGAGTAGGAACAGCTGCCCCAACACAAAGGTTCTGTAAACTTGGCAGATCAGCAAGAATTAGTGTCTCCAAATTATTAAGAGGACGGGACGAGTGCCCGTTCCTGCATCCGCTGAATATCTCATCAACTTTATGACAAGATTAAACCTCCAAGTGTTGCAGATTTGGTAGCTGCTGGATCAGGTCAACAGAGAATATCTTCCTCGAGTTTGAGCAGCTGTGGAAAATTAACGTTGTAAGTTCACCAAAGCTTCCAGCAGGAATAGAACCGTTACAAATGCCGGTCAACATGGGATTATTGCTTATGCGCATTTTCTCCAAAGATCTGAACACGGGTTCTCTTCCATTTGCATCAATGACGGCTTCCATTTCATTACAGCTCTCGACCAAACAACTATTCATATGGTTGAAATTGTGAATGCCAAACTCTGATAGCTTAACAGCTGTCCTGTGCTTAATTAACTCAAAAATACTTGCTTCAGCAACTAGCTCTGGTATTGCAAAATCTTTTTCTGCAACATCTACACACTTAAAACACTTGTATTTCTGATATTCAAGGTAATCAAAAAGAATGTAACTTGGATCACAATTGCCGATGGTGCATGAGAATGTAGTCAATTTTGTCAATGCCGGCAGAACCATAACTATGCTTCTGACAACTTCTATCCACCTTTCGCATTTTGGATCTGCATCAATGATCAATTGTTCCAGCAAGGAAAGTTTTGAAATGACATTGGAGCAAGTCGCCACCGTCCTTGGTTCTCCTTCAAATCTTAACACTGACATTCTCAAGCACCGCAAGGAACACAAACGTCCAATTTGACAAGGCAAGCTACTAATGTAAGTGCCCTGAATATCAAGCACCTCAAGATCTTTAAGCTCCCCTATGGTTGATGGCAGCTCGAATAAATTTCTGCAACAATGCAAATAGAGGGTTTTAAGATGACTCGAGCAAGACAGGGATGATGGCAATGTAGCAATGCTGGTGCCATGCAAGTCGAGAACATGAAGGCATTGCATTGAACAAAAAAATATTGGAGGGATGAATATCAAATTATAATTTCTCTGTAGCAAAAGTGTCGTAATATTGTTGCAATCTACTTTTTCGGGTAAAAATCGCAATTGATTATCCATCAAGGAGATCCGATTTTTCCGCCTCCACTCTTCCTCCTTCGGGGGCTCTAGTAAACGCTTACCAGCTTCCACCAAGCAATTTAATCCATTTCTCCCTGGCGAGATTTTGAGAGCCATTTTTCTGATGATTTTGTCCATCCGTACATTTTTAGTCTCCATGCAGCTTTCCAGTAAAGATTTGTCAATGAGATAATGCAAAATCTCTCTTCCTCTATCATATGCGGTGAATGAGTCCATGCCAATAATAAACCCTGGGCTTTCCAGCATTCAAGCAAGTGATGTTTGAAAATCTGAGAACCCTCAGTATGTAATGCACTATAGAGAAAACATGATTGCTTATCTTCAGCATCCAGCTCTTTATAGCAAAATGTTAATAATCAAGCATTTCATCCATGCATTGATCTCTTACGCGTGGATAAATAACCAATCTATTCAACCCAGCTTGCCACAGAAGAATGTCCTCACCTTTTCCTCTGAAACTTCTTGCTACTTTATCTATCAAAAGTGGCAGATAACCGCACTCCTTAATGATTTCCCGGGCTACTGGTTTAAGAGTTGAACTTAAATTATGACCCAAACTTTCTTCAAGGAGTAGTAGCGCATCGTTCTCTAACAACAGATCCACACGGATGATCTTATCCGCAAGCATATATTTGCAGATGCGGGCTTCTCCGGATGCAAACACCATTTTGCTGTCTTTCCCATTATCACAGATACCAATTCTAGCAAGATCAAATTCGATACAAACATCGTCAAGAAGAAGCAAGTACCTGCTGCTTTCCAGCTTTTTTGATATGCTTGAAGCTAAAGCCATGGTATCTGTAATATCTTCAGAAATTCCCAGCTGTCCTGCAATCTCATGCTGCGATTGTTCCTCAGTCCCTACCCCTTTCATTGTCATAAAATAACTTCATCAAACACCTGAGTAACGTTTTCATTTTCACTCAGATTCTGTAAAATTGACGTCTTCCCAACTCCCATCTTCCCCCAAAGTCCAACTCTTTTATCATCTACGTCAGAAAAAGATTGCAGTATCTGCTCAAATATCCTGTAAAGCGAAGGTTTGTTGTCTATATTTGGAGTCTTATACTTAAGGAAAGCACGTGGTGGTCTCTCAACCAGTTTTTCATCAGGATAAGTGGTGGAGATTCTTCGTAGGTTATTATGCTTCTCTAGTATGGACATGCTAAGTCGTGATATCTGGAGAAAGTGTAGTAAACTTGAGCCACGAACCCTTTCATCATTATATCTGGCCTCAAGGATCCTCACCTCCCTTTCAATGTTGTTGACATTGCTCATCCAGAGGTTGCACTGGCTAGTAGGGTACCTTCTCCTATCGCTGTCTATTCTTTTCTGCAGGTCATTCCTCCTCGCATAAACCACATCTGCTTCGCCTTTCAACTCCAAAAATTTTTTGTCCAGATTTCTTTCGTACGATCCCAACTCAAAGATGAAGCCAGTTGCCCTTATGGATTCGTTGATCTTTGCTATCCAGTTAATCACGGCAGCAAAAGTATCAGCCATCTTGCATTTGCGAAAGGAAATGAAAATAAGAAGGCAAAAAGAACAAGTAGATTAAACAAGTAAAAGGTACAAACAATCTGAGACGATCTAAATTTACTAGTCACACAGATTTCTTTTGCCTTTTCTTTTCAGAACATGAGAATCGAGAGTGTAATGAGAAGTAAAAGTCGGAAATATTCTGGAAAACAAACAATAGATCAAGTAGAGGTGACACCGAGTTGACCTTACCAGCAAATACTTTTGGTATTTTGATATTCATGTGTATTTAGCGTATATAATAATATATACTTCATGTTAGTGCATATTAAATTGACAAATAAAAAACATTAAAACACATAAAATAGAATAATTTTTTGATTTAAAATTATATTTTATTTGTTTAAATTCAAAATTTGAAGAAAAACATATATTTCAAAACTATGATACGATATATTTGATTAATTTTCAAAATAAGTGTTTTAAAAATTAATAAAACCTAATAAACTATGGAGTTAGAGTGTCATTACAAATACATTGTGAAAATAGAACTTTAGGAAAAGAATTGTTTTCTATTTTGAAAATTAAGTCAATATACAAGTCATTAAGAAGGAAACAATCCCTACCATGCAAGAGTCTGAGTTCTTGATTCCCTCCAAAATCCTTGCAAGTGTTAACCAATGAACACGAAGTCCTCTTGTTCCTCTAACTACAGCTAACTCAGCAACAAAGAGGCAACGTCCACATACAGATTTTGGGCAGCAAAAGTAATAAAATTTTGAGGGATTTTTGCAAATGAAGCAGAAATGCCACCTGAAAGTTAAAATCTGTCATTTCATGAGCTAGAATAAACATCCAGTAGAAAACGGATATTGCCATGTTTCATTAATCAGAAAAAAATATTTCAGCCAACCAAATCATAGTGCAATGATCTATTTCACAACTCAACTCAAGTTCACCTTAATACCAAGTTATCGGGGGTCGGTCATATGAATTCTCTCTACACTCCTGTCGATTTTGGCCAATAGTCTCATTCAAATCTAATATGGCTAAATCTGATTGTATTATTCTCACTCATAACAATCATCACTACTTTCCTAATTGATGCATCTCGAGGTCTATGACTCATACTGTCAAACTATTTTAACCTTCATTCTCGAAATTTACAATTATCTATTTCACAATGCAAAAAGAAAAAGAAAACAACTTTATATAGATAACTAGCAACTTACGGCAGCTCCAGGGAACTTCACTCTCCAAGAAAGAATCATCTTTTTCTACACACTGAGGATGAAATGCCTTGAGGCAATCCCTGAATGCAACATACTATCAAATGAAACATATGAACATGTAACATATATACTACAGCTAATATAAGGCAGATGAGCCATTCAAAACATTGAACATATTCACAATATTTGCAGAACGTTACTTATAATCTAAAAAAATTAGTTTCTGAAAACTTGTGTGAAATTGGAAAGGTGAACTCTTTCAAGATAGCCTTAAGCTCCAGTACATGGGGCATGGTTTTGGCTACATGTTCTACCATATCACAATGTGGCATTAAAGTTCATCATCAAATGCATTTCACCGCATGCATCATATAAAAATAAAAATAATGACAGTATTGGCAGCATCAGGCAAATAACATAAGACCGGACAAAAATTGCCTTGTAATAGATTCATTGGTCTTGGATTTCAAAAAGGGAAAAGAAAGAACAACTTACTTGTAGTCACAAACCCTTAAATCACCTCCATCTTTGCATTCAAAACACCAGTCTTCAGCAATGGCTTCCTTGTTTATGATCTTCTTTCTTCTCCCCATTTTTCACTAGACCCCTCTCTCTCTATCCAATACCAGCTCCAGTTTCAAAAGCTACCCTGTAATGTATGAGAAAATGATCACTCTTTAGAACCTCACTAAGTCAGGTCAAAACGTGGCACATTCCTCAACACGTCTTCCTGGGTAGCAACGCAAATAAAGAAAGAGAAACCAATCCACTGATTGAAACAAGGGAAAAGTTAGCAGCTTTAAGCATTTTCAAAACGACAATGCTCCTACAAGCTACCCGAAGAAACCCACTAACCAGAACGAGCAAAGCAACCATTTTTAAGCATCAAAAACATGATCTAGTACATCAAAGAGATCAATTACCATAGCCAAAAAAAGGGGCAAAAGAAAGGCGATGGAATTGCCAATGCGATGCGGTTGATAAAAAGAAGCTAAAAATGGAGAATTTTTTAGTATTAAAGAAGTAAATAATATGATGATTTTTTTTAATATTTTATGAAATTAGTTATAATATTTGAAGGTAGCAATTTCAATTATTATTAAATCTATTATATTTATAAATTAATATATTATATCAAAAGGTAAAGTTTACTTGTAAAAGTCTGTTTCTTAAATATCTTTTAACAAAATAAATTTTTACATATAAGATCCTTCAATTATTGTTTATTTCTCAAATTGAGTGCTTAAAGTTTAATTATGATTCATTGTATATTATCTTTACTCTAATATTATATCTTAAATTTTAATGTTATTCTCTTTCTCCCTATAATAATAATAGATTTACATTTAAAATATAATTATTATGGTTGAAATAATATATTCTTTTTGACAATATTTTTAATTAATATTAGTTGATTTGAATTTCTAAAGGATTACGATTGAAAATTGATATTAAATATATAAAGTTTTAAAAATCTAGTAATATATATAACCATACAAAATAAAGAACAAAAGAAAAACATCTGTATCAAGGCAGATGGTAATGTTCAACGAATTAATGGATTATTGGTTGGAAAAAAAAAAAAACCAATCAATGGATTATGGCTTAAATGACCATTACACCCTAAAATATTAATAATAATATTATTATTTATATTTTAGGGGTCTAATGGTCGTTATATATATATATATATATATATATATATATATATATATATACGGATGAACCTAGGAGAGTCAAACTCTCTCTCTCTCTTGTCTGAAATTTGTGTATGTGCTCCGTAAGAGGGGATGTAATCGGTGAAGGTTAATAGCACATGAATTTGTTCGTGTCGTCACAGTGATTCTGCGTTTCTTAATTGGATTCTTTGCAGGGAAAGTACAAGAGGGAAAGGGATGGCAAACAACTTGTTAAGAAGAATAAGAAAAGGGTGGGAAGATCTTCGTTCCGATCCACGTCCTTCCCAGGTGCGCTTCTCCCTCTCTAAAAAGGAAGGTTATGGATGCTAGAATTAATTTCTTTGAATTTTATTGAAGGAGAAAAAAGAGAAGCAAAAGAGTGTTTGTTTGTTGAAAATTAAACGATTGAATTCATTATCAGCTATGTTTTTTAAATTGTTTATTTCATCGTCAGCTGCAATACTTTGATTTGCTTTTTTTTTTTGCAGAAATTAGTGTTTAAAGTGGAATCTACCAAGGGAGGAGAATATGGTGATGCAATTATGATGGAGGTTTTAAAGCTGAGAGGTATTCGATTTCCTATAATTTATCCTTATGCCGAATAATTTTCAACTATTGTTAAAGTTGAAGAGGGTTTCAACATTTCATTAAATGACATGATGTATAAATTGAAAATCTTAATCCCTTCATGCTATGTCAAAAGCAACAAATAGCAAGGAAAGAAGGGGGGCAATAGAAAAGACAAATGCAAAAATTGCATTTCTGGTTATGAGTTATGCGCCAATTAACTTGTTTACCTTGTGACCTGCTACATGGGCTGGACTTCGAAATTCTTATATACATTATTCACATATAATAATTATGTATTAATTAATATATATTTAACATATATATAATATTTAATAAAAATAAAAATATATTATTATATTATTAATTAATTCATAATTTTACATGATGAATCATATTTTATTATTAATCCTTTTGATTTGATTCAATTATTATGAGATAATTGATGATTCGTTTTTTCACTCTTTATAAATGTTTTCTGTGTTTGAGAAAACTTAGTATTATGTTTTTCTTATCAATAGCGGTTGTTATGTGTTTTTTTTTTCTTCCTTTTTTGAAACATATTATATAGACTAAAGTTCAAATATGATCTTAAATTTTTATATATGTTTAAATGTAACCTGATATTTTTTTAAATTTAAATAGATACTTTATTTTTTAAAATTGGGTCAATTAGACCCCTATTGTAACAGAAGTAGTAATTTCATTTAACTTGGATCAATTTTTTTATCTAATATTTATGTTATCTTCATGTTTTTATTCCTATTAGACTTTTTTTTTGATAAAAATGATCCAAATGAACTCGTTTCTCAATATCAAATTATTGTCTAATAAAAATATAATATAAAAATTACAATTAATTTACATTCTTCTAAAAATTATGATTATGGAAGACATTTGTAGTCGTGGAGTTAGAAATTGAAGTAAAAAGGGGTTAAAATTAAAATTAATTTCTATTAATAATAAAATATTAATAATACTTATTAGTTTTAATATAAAAATTTATATTAATAATAAAATAATAAATGAAACCCTAAAGATTAAATTCTAAGAACTATTTAGAATAGTTTTTAATAGAACACTACTTAAAACTAATGCGAAAATCATGTTACTAAATAATCTAAAACAAAAAACCAGTATTTTGAAGTCAAAATACTAAACATGGTTTCAAAAGCTTTTATGAAATAAGGTCAAAATTTATTAAAAACGTAAAATTATTAAAATTTAAATACCATGTGTTTTTAGATATTTAAATTAAGTTTATTATCATGTCCTTAATAATTATTTATTGTTTTTTAAATTTACTTAGTAACTATATAATTTTTTCAAAAATTCCATATAATCAAGAAACTATAATAATAGTAATATTAAAATATTATATATTTTTAATATGTCTTTTATATTTTAATAACAATAATTAATACAAATTTATCAAAAAATTGTTTATTAGTTACTTATTATTAGTTATCAACTAATAATAATAATAATAATAATAATAATAATAATCTATTGTAAAAGATGGGAGATATCTATTTCAAAGAATGAAGAATTTGGTTTTCAAATTTGATGTTTTAACAAAAATAAGTGACTTCGTATTCCACATTCACAGGGCTAGAGTACATGGCTTTTGACATGGACGACGGAATATTGACGGTGATAGGGAAAGGACTTGATCCCGTTGGTCTAACAACCAGCTTCCGCCGTTTAAATCATGCAAACTTAATTTCTGTAGGAGAAGCTCCACAAGAAAAACAGGAAAGCTTGCTGGAGCATGAGAAACTGAATCTGGGGAAATCCGAGGAGTTCAAGCTCTCTGAAGGTAAACTGAAAGGGTCCTTGTTAAGCTTAAATAAAATTCCACAGCACATATCAATAGTAATAGAAAGATTAAGTAAAAAGCCGGCGAGTAAAATGAAAATCTACAAATTACCATATATTTTTCCTTATTTCAACGACAGACTCAGATAATTAAAAATTTGATTGGGTAAAAGTGAATCTAATGGTACAGATGATGGAGTCAGATGAGTTTTCATATTTTCACTATTTTAGTGTGTGGGTTTTTTCTTTTTTCTATTTTTAATTTCAATATCTAAAATTTGTTGTTTTTTTTTTTATGAAAAATATTCAAAGTTATATTTCAAAATTTATCATTAAATACTAATTACCACGAACATAATTTTTCTTAACATGACAAATATTTACTCTCGTATCTTGTTTTGAAGAGTTGTTATTAATTTATTATAAAAGGATCAATTTGTTTATTCCTAAAAATATTTTCTCATCTCAATGATAATTATTTTGAGAAGTTCTATGTCTTATCATTTTTAATATATTTGAAGGATTTGACTTATCTTTCGCAATTTTGAGAAACAGATTGTAAGAAGGAAAATAAGAAAGATAAAATGCAGGAGATGAGAAAGTTGAGTGAATGAATATGCATTAATCTCTAAATACCAGAAAATAAAATATAAATGCATAAATTATAATATAATTGAAATATTAAAATAACACTATAAAAGTGAAGACATTTTGTCAAGTTAAAATAAATATTTTCATTAGATATTTTAAATGTATGAAAATATTATAAATGTATATACATATTTAGATAACAATATCTTTTTTAAATTTCATCATATTTGAATAAATAGAAAGTAATTAATATTGTAATTAATTGAAAAATTATTTGAGAATCTTGATTAAAATTGAGGACAAGTTATTGTTAAGTTGATGAATATTGACAACTCAATTGAATTAAGCAATGAAGGTCAACTTACATGATATTTGATATTTGATAGATTATAATTAAGAGTATAATATAATAATTATTTTATTATATTATTTAGATAATTCAAAAATATTTAATATAATATATTTATCAGCCGATGTAGTTTTAAAAATATTATATAAATAATGGGACATGAATTTATTTGCTTGTTTGTGGTTTTACCAGGGAAAGGGAAAGGGAAAGCTAAAGAGAAAGGAAAAGGAAACGACATCCCGTCAGATCTATCTGGCGATCCTTCGGCTGTTTTGAAGGTGGGCCTCTTAACTATTTAAAAGAAAGTTATGGATTAATGCCTTTTTGCTGGAAAAATAAATGATTGAATTTGTTATCAGTTATATTTTTTACTTGTTTATTTCCCCTCAACTTATGTTTTCTTTGGCAGGAATCAGTGTTTAAACTGAAATCTATCAGTTCTGCAAAGTATTCTATTACGGACTATATTGCGTTTTCGAGAGGTATGAGATTCCTTGTACTTCATACTTGTTTTAAATCTCTTGACCAAAAGTAAATTTTTATGTTTTGTTTATAGCATGATCATCAATTTAAAAATAATTATGTTTTACTAAATGATTACTAGTTGTGAAAAATATTTATCATTAATCAATCCCTCCTTAATGATAAAATAATAAGAGATATTATATGATTTTATCTAATTATTAAATTAATCATGGAAAACACTTCTCATAAATTAATTCAAAATCACATAAGAAATTAGAGAGATATGATTCTAATTAACAATCAAAACGTTTGTATTATTCTAAACTAGATTGAGTTCGGTTCAGTTGTTATAAGATAGTTAATAGGATTTTTTTTGGTCTTTTTACACTCCAATAATGGTGGAATGTTAGATAAATACAAGTTGGCAAATTTTTAATAATAGTATTTGAAATTAAAATTAAGATAATTAATTTCTTTTATGATTCATAGAATTAAGAATATATTTAAAATTAAAACTAATTTAGTTAATTGTATTTACGTGTAAAATTTCTTAAAGTTGTTAAATTATTAAAATTTAAATTTCAATATATAAACCTTGCATTTTTAAGATATTTAAATTAAATTTATTATGATTTTTGCAATTATAATTTACTCTTTTAAATTTATTTATTTTAATAAGTATACATAATTTCTCCAAAATTATATATAATTGAGGACATATAATATAGATACTTAATAGTTATTTCACATTTTAACAGTAATAAATAAAATATTATCAAACACATTATTTATTTACTATCTATTATCGAGTATTAGCTGTTACCCATTGAAGAATGGGAAGCTTGGTTTTCAAGTATGATGTTTCCATAGAACTAAAGCCACTCCATATTGCACATTCACAGGGGCAAAATCAGTGGCTAGGGCAAAATCAGTGGCTATTGACATGATGGAAGGAATAGTCACCTTGATTTACCTCCTTTACGGTCCTATAGGGTTTGATCCATCTAATATAATTGGCAGCCAGCATGTTTCAAAAGTCCTTTATGTTGGACCAGCTCGACAAGAAAAATGTGTATGCTTGTCAGAGCATGAGAAACTGGAACTTGAGAAACTGGAACTTAAGAAACTGAAACTTAAGAAACTGCGTCTTGCGAAACCCGAGGAGTTGATACTTTGTCAAGGTAAGTTGAAAAAAGTTGTTATAAGTTTAAATAAAATTTCACCTCGTATAGTAATGCAAAGAAAGAGGCAAAAACCGACGAGTAAAAGAGGAAAAAACGAAGAATATTATCTGAATTTCTTTTAGACCTTCTGATATTTGAATCTATAAATGGATATCAAATTAATTATTTTAGCTGGTTAAGATAATAAATAATTTGATCAACAAAAATGAATATCATGTTGATGATCAAGTTAGTCTAGAAAATTTATGAAATATCTTCTGAACTTTTTATTTTTATTTGTATCATTTTATGCATGTTCAAGGATAGTATTCTAGAGTCTTTGAAGGTTAATATTTATTTATTTATTTTTAACATTTTTTATTTTACAACTAATTTAAACATTATTTTTATTGTGGAACATCTTTGTTTTAAAACAGTATATTAACAACTAATAATCAATAGTTAAATATAATAAAACAATTACTCATTATTATAATTATTGATTTTGTTGAACAGGATCTTAGCATATATTAGATCTTGTTCGGTAAAATCAACTATGGCTCATAGTTGTTTTGATAGCATTTAACAATTATACATTAGCTGTGAGTGATTAATTGTTTATATAGTGTTATAAAATTAAAATTCGTTTGATAAAATCAATATTTTAATCAACTATTCAATCTAATAGTAAAAAAAATAAGTGACATATAATACAGATCCTCAATATAGTAATTTCACATTTCAACAATAATAAATAAAATATTATTAAACACATTATTTATTTGCTATCTATTATCAAGTATCATCTAGCAGCTAATAATGATTATTATTAGCTACTTATAAAAGAGCTAAAACAATTAGGCCCTAGATTGGAGTTTCAGATATTCATTTTGAAGAATGAGAAACTTGATTTCCGAATATGATGTTTCCATAGAACTAAGTGAGCCACTCCATTTTGTCTCTCATTTTTGGCTTCTAGTCATGTAGAAATGCATTTCAGAGCTTTTTCTTATTCCTACTTATTGCAGCTCAAGATATTTCCCCTGAAGTTGAATTACCTGATAAGCAGAAAATTCGGAAGTTGGAAGCTGATAAATTAGTTGAAGAAATTACTATGAAGAAGGTTATGCAGATGCAGAAAATGGATGCAGAAAGCCATTCACAATTGGCTTTAGAACAGTCCAACAATCGTATATCAGTAGAAGAACATATATTTCCACCCATGGATGGTTGTTTTGTTCTTATGCGAGGGGGTTTGGGATTGATTGATCGACCAAAGGAGGAGGATTGGGCAAGTGCTAAAGAAATTTACTTGATGGATAATGAAATATCAGAGTTATCTCAGAATTTGAAGTGCCCCACACTCCAGGCATTGTTCTTACAAAAAAATTCTAAACTAAGAAGGATCCATCCTTTGTTTTTTTCTTACATGCCTGCACTCCAAGTTCTAAACTTGTCAAGAACTCGCATTAAAACTTTGCCAGAGTCTCTCTTTGGGTTGAAAAATCTTAAAAAGCTCTTTCTAAATCATTGTGACCTTATCATGACATTGTCTCCCAGAGTTGGCGAACTCCAACATCTTGAGGTTCTTGATCTTGAAGGAACAGAGATCATGAATCTTCCTGAAGAGGTTAGTCGATTAACAAATCTCACATGCTTGAATGTATCATTTTGTGAACCTGAGAGTTATGACAGATCAAAGCAGTATGGTGTGATGATTCCACTTAATGTTTTTTCTGAAACATCCAAGTTGGAAGAGTTAACTATTGATGTCAGTCCAGATGATAAGCGATGGAGCACATGTGTAGAAGATATTGTTATTGCACTTAGTACAATAGCGACACTAACTTCTCTTAAGTTTTACTTTCCTCGGGTGGATCTTTTGAGCCATTTTGAAGGGAGGAGCTTAACAACACTGGTTGAATTCAAATTTTCTGTTGGTCATCATGTGAAGCAAAATATATCTCGACTCCCTCGTTATGTGGAATATGAGTTAGAGCAGTGGGATAGATGCTTGAAATACGTAAATGGTGAAGGTGAATCGGTTCCCATGAATATTATGAGGATACTTGGACATGCAACTGCATTTTTCTTGAACCGTCATATGGCTGTTAAAAATTTATTAGAGTTCGGGTATGAAAATATGGAGCAACTAAAATGTTGTGTGGTAGGGGAGTGCAACAAGCTTGAAACAATCATAGATGAAGAGCTAATATTCGGTGATGCAATGGTTTGTCTTGAATCATTGGAATATCTGTATATATATTACATGAAAAGTTTGAAGAGCATATGCCGAGGAAGTTTGAATAGCACTAACTTATCATCTCTAAAATTCTTGAACTTGCGGTCATGCCCAGAGCTGATTGACATATTCAACCCAGGATTGCTTGCAACTCTCAATAGGCTTGAAGAGCTTATTGTAGATGATTGTCCCAGGATCACAAGCTTAGTGAGCTATTCCTCTTCTGATAATGAGTTTAATTCTGGTCTTTTGGAATTGAAGAAAATATCACTGCATTACTTACCTGAACTAGTTAGCATTTTCACACCAAAATGGCTTGCTACTCTTCCCAAACTTGAGGAGCTTACAGTTGAAGATTGTCCTAAGATTGCAACATTAGCAAGCTACATATGTTCCGAGAATGAGATCACTTGTGTTCTACCAGCTTTGAAGAAGATATCGGTTCATTTCTTACCTGAATTGGCTAGCATCTCCATTGGTTCGCCCATGTCACCGTCTTTAGAGTGGATGAGTTTTTACGGTTGTCCAAACCTCAAAAGCCTTCCAATTAGCAAATTGTTTAATGAAAATTTGAAAACAATCAAAGGTGAGCAGAGTTGGTGGCTGGAATTGAGGTGGGAAAACTCCCAACAAGATTCTTGGAATGACACTTTTGTACCTGTTGATTGATGCTATTGGTTACTCTAACATAGTTTCTGCTGATTACTAGATCAATACCGTCCAAGGGAAGTGTAGAAGGCATTAGTATTTTTCTTGAACTGCCTTTTAAGTGTTTGTTTTGCCAATGTTTTATGATTGACCTTAATGTCATTATAATACTACATTATCTCCTTTAACTCCATTTGTGGTTACTGACTATTTGAATTTTACATGAAGCTATTTGCAAGTTTTTGAATTTTGTTGGCTTTTCATTTTATGTTTGACAAGGCAGGTACCATATTTTTCAATTTCATCAAACTACAATTTACTATCTCAATGGTTTAGTTTTGGCTTGTGTAGTTGTTAAAAGAGGATTCTTATGCAATAAAAGATAATTCAATTATTATGGATCTCATTTACAACTAAATGATGATATACTTTTTTTTGTTCTCTAAAATTATTCTGCAATGGCAGAACCTGTTACTAAAGCAGCTGTAGCTCTTGCTCTTATCAAGTTAGGTAGCCTCTTCGAACTTGAGAATGAGATCGAAACCCTTTGTTCTTGCATTCCATAATAATTTATTGTATAAAATAATTAATGGTTAATTTGATTTATAAAAATTTGAAATGCATATATTTTATTAAATCTATACATTCTTCAAATCTTACAAAAACTGTGCATAGTTTGTTGATAATTATACAAATCAAACAAAATATTTCATTAAATTTATACTTCATTTAAAATAATTTAAACCAGATGAATCCTGACTTATTCATGAGGTTACACACGCATAAAGTTTACAGATTAAAGGAGACGTACAGCAAAACAGGAGCACACTAAAGCAAACAAGACAACTTAACATCGAAAGGAATCCACAGCATCAATAGAGAAATATGGAATTTCGTCTGGTTCAAGATGTAATGGACTACAAGCACGTGTTTCCTCCTCCTTCGCAACCATACTATTGGGCGATTTCCAGCCGTGGACACTTGTTGATCCTCTTCTCCAGCGAAGGCCGGTTACCAAGGCAAATCCTTTGTAGAACCAAAAGATCAGTAAGTACAAGCATTTCCAGTTTCGGAAGAACGTTGTATCCCAACCCACTGTTGTCGGATTCTATAGCAATCTCTTCAATTGCATCGCAAGCTTCCACTTCCAAGTGCTCAAGTTTGGAGAGATGTTGAATCAAGCTACTTGGAAAAATCTTCTTGAGATTTGAACACTTGAAGATGACCAAAGTAGTAAGTTCTGCGAGGCTACCAATTTGAATTGGACCTTCCCAAAGGCTTTCTAACTTGGGTATATTGCATAGGTGCATTGTCTCCAGGCATGCCAATGCAGGTTCTGTTATTCCTTCACCATTAAAAATAGTTTTCATTTCATCACAACTTTCGATCAAGCAACTTTTTATATTGCTGAAGCTCTTGATACTGAAGTCAGATAGTGCCACAGTTCCCTTATGTCCAATTAACTCGAATGCATTGCTTTCAGCAAGGACTTCTGAAATTGCAGAATCTTGTCCATCACCGTTTGCATATTTCAAACATTTGCAGATTTCATAGGCATCATAATCAACAACTTCACACTTGCAGCTTGATTGAAATTTGCCAATGGTACATGAGAGACGAGTCAGTTTTGTCAAAGTGGCTGCACCCTCAATTATGACTTTCGCCATCCTATGGCACGATTGATTTCCAGGGGGCACATCAATAACCAATTCTTCCAAGAAAGACAGTTTTTGAAATACTTTCCGATAGAACTCCACCTTCTTCAACTTCTTATCAAATTTCAAAATTGAGATACGTAAAGACTGCAGTCCTCCTAAAGATCCAATTTCAGACGGTAATGCATTGACACCACTTCCTCGAATATCAAGTATTTCAAGATGCTCAAATGCCTTAATTTTAGACGACAGCTTCTGCAGCTTTCTACAAGAATTTAGGTAGAGTGCCCTTAAAGATTTTAAGCAAGACATTGATGATGGCAGTTTAGTTATTCCAGTGGAATGTAGGTCCAGAACTCGAAGATCTCCCATCAATTCAAAGAATGACTCAGGAATACCAATCAAATCAGCATTTCTCTGCAGGAACAATGTTGATAGATTGCTGCAGTAGGGTTTTCTTGGTAAAGTGCATAACTTGTTATCCATCAAAGAAATCCACTTTCTCCCTGTCCAATTTTCAGCATCTGGGGCATTTGATAACTCTTCGACAACTATTACCAAACATTTGGATTGTTGACTCTCTGATGAAATCTTAAGTGCCATCTTCCTGATAACCTTGTTTATCCTAATATGCTTCACCTTCTCACTACTCTCTAGCAAGGACAAATTAATGAGATGATGCAGTATCTCTAGCCCTCTATTACGTGCAGTAAGCTCCTTTACATTTTTTATCAAGCCTTCAGCACTCCAGCATTCCATCAAATGATCCATATATATATCACAATTTTCAGGAAATAATGCACCATATAAAAAGCAGAACTTTTCGTCTTCATCGTTGAGTTCTTCAAAGCAAAATCGTAACAGGCCAAGCACATCATCCATGGCCTGATCATTAATATCAGGATAAATTCTCAATCTCTTCAACTTGGTCCGCCACAGATTAATGTCTTGTTCTATCTCTCTAAAAGTTCTAGCTACCCTGTCTATCAAAATTGGCAATTTATCACACTCTCTGATGATCTGTCGTGCTACTGATTTGAACATTGGGTTTATATTGTAGCCCAAACTTTCTTGAAATAGTTTTAGTGCATCATCATCTGAAAGCCGGTTTACAGTGACGATATCATCAACATCTACATAACGACAACTAGCAGAGTTTCTGGATGCCACCACTACCTTGCCATCATGCCCATTGTCAACAACGCCAATTTCACTAAGCTCAAATCTGCCCCAAACATCATCCAAAAGAAGCAGATAATTTTTACGCTTTAACTCTTCAGATATTGTTGATGCAACAGTTCGAGTGTTAATGATGCCTTCTACATCCAATCCTAGCTGCTCTGCAATTTCGTGCTGCAACTTTGGAATATTTCTTTCCTCTGTTACAGTAACAAATATGATCGTATCAAACATTTTAGCAACTTCTTTACTTTCTTTCAGATTACGCATGATTGCTGTTTTCCCGATTCCTACAGTGCCCCAAAGCCCAACTCTTTTTATATCCTTATCGGCTAGAAACTTCAATACCTGTTGAAAAACTCTATAGAGTGATGGCTTGTCTTCTATTTTCGGTGTCTCATTTTTAACAACAGGCCTAGGCAATCTGTCGATCAATATTTCAGTTTCAGTTGGGACATCTGCTAATAATTTCTTCAACTCATCTGTCTTTTTCACCATGGACTTGCTAAGTCCTTCAGGCATCAAAAAGCTTATGAAGCTGGACTGATGCTGCTTTTCTTCAGCATATTTTTTTTCAAGAATTTGTACGCCTTCTTGAATTTTTTTGGCCTTATCAAGCCACGATTTGCATTGCTTAGTGGGCTGCTTCGTCTTTTCCCGGCTTACTTTAGCCAATAAATCATCTCTTTTGGAACTTAGTTTCTCAACAGCCTCATCCAACATCTTACGATTTTCATCCAAATTCTTCTCGTAGTTCCATACTTTAGACAAAGAAGACGTAACATTTGTTGCCTCTTTGGATATGGTTACTGCTGCAGCAGTTGCTGTTACTATCTCAGCCATGCCTGCATTATAGTTAAAAAAAAATCAGCATCACTGCGTTAATATTAATATGCTTTAACGAACTAACTTGTCTTACTCTTTTTTTTCTTTTAATTATATGATTCATTTCACAACAAAGCAAATGAGGCAATGTTAGAAGAAAAAATCAAATGATAAAGCTCCAAGATATTCCTGGTGAGTGTTTTATCATCATCATATACACCTTAAGGTTGCCTAAGCATGGCCAACGCTGAACTTTGTTGTGATGTGGTGGAAAAGCCTTATAATAATCATTGACTCTGCAATCCACCTGTTTTCTCTCGATTAATTTACTAGACTTACATTAAGGACTTTGTGTATTTGGCTCAAGTTTTAGGACTTGTGGAGATTCTCTAATAGTTCGGGCTCTCCAACATAGTAAAAGCTGATGGTTCAGCTTTTGATACTGTAATTAAGACGAAGAATGGTGACTCTTGAGGAAGTCCCATGAAAATGGATTCAAGTGTAATGAGTTGTGTGCTCTAAATCAAGATAAGAACTTCTATTCAAAGGGAAGCTAACCTTATGCTCTAAATAAAGATGAGCAAGTATAAGCATCTTCACAATCTATACTCGTGGAGATTCTACAATGGTTTAGGATAACTAAGAATGATGACTTTTGATGGAGTCTCATGAGAAATGGGTTTAAGGCCTAAGTCAAACCTAAATCCTTAAAGCCAACGGAAACCCAGTAAAGATTTCTGGGCACCTCAAAGAGAAGGATATATCTCCACTACAACATACTAAATTTCACAACTACATAGTATCCATACGTAATTGTTTTAATTGTCTGGCTTAATTCTCGTATTATTGTTGATAATTACGCACCCACGAAAGTTATATTCTTTTATATATTTGAGTTCATAATCACTGATTGCTGTCGACATGTGGGTAATAGCCATCAAGCATCTCAAAAACTACAGTAACTAAACTTAGACTACCACCAAGAACATTAACTAAACAAGAATAGAAGAAACCAGTGGTGTGACAAATGATATTGTAGATCTTACCTTAGCTTTGATAAATTTCTTCAATTATCGGGTTTTGGCGATTGAATTATCGAAACGAGCTCCAAGTAAACTACAGATCCATCAGAAGTCAAATCCAGAATCTCAAGAACATTAACTAAACAAGAACAGAAGAAACCAGTGGAGTGACAAATGATATGGATCTTACCTTAGATTTGTATTTGTCTTCAATTATCAGGTTTTGGCAAGCTCCAAGTAAACTACAAATCCATCAGAAGTCAAATCCAGAAATTTTTTTTTGAAAAAGATACAAAAAAAAAAAAGTAATCAAGACGATGATAAACGTTCCAGTATAGGTAGACTTTGAAGTCGTCGACTTCGCAATCCGCCTCAGTTCCTACAATAAAGTTATATAAATATTTATTATATTCGATGGTTGCTTCCTATATTAAAATATACATTTTATCAGCAATATATTCCAAAACATTGACTTGAGAATTGATATAATTTTTAAATGATAAATTTATTTCATGTAAACAATCATTTAGAGTTTTATGGTTAAAAACAACTTTATGATTTTAATATTTTATTTTTAATATAAAATATTTACCATGTGATTTGATTTTATGTTAGAAGTCATATTAGACTATTAGACTTTATTACTTATTTTAAAATGGATAAATTTTTATATAAAAAAATTTAATGATAATAAATAATTAAAAATTAATTTATATATGTTTATATTTTAAAATAATAATTTAAAAGAATATAATTGATGTATATATGAGATGCATTAATTACTTAATATCAAAAGTATATATTAAATATCAACAAAATAAATCATTTATATGATATAAAAATTTAAAATAAAATATTTCCTGCACATTATTAGATGATGAGAAAGGATATAGATCAAAGTCCCCCCATTGAAACACTATCATCTATTTTGTCATTTGTGTTCGGAATGAATGATTCGCTTTACCTTGAAGAAAGCTCTCTAAATATCAGGTGCTTACATTTAATATTTTTGTACCAATGAAAAGGAGATAGTTGTTATGAAATTTTCAGATTATTAGTGGAGTAATCGAATAACTGCTAGCAATTTTGCTTGAAAAAAGTAAAAAGAGAAGAAAGAAAATAAGTGGAATATAATAATTTTGGTACAGTGCATAAACTTGAAATTCATCCAACAAATTTGATTAGTAATCACATCATACCCTTAATCCATGATGGAATTTTCTTTCCTGCAGAGATCTTCTTTCTGTCTGCTAATAATGGTTACGACTTGAAAATGCGGTTCAAATTTGTATGAAGTAAAAGAAGAATCATATATTTTATCACAGGTTACATATTTCACAACGTTGAAGGTAAGGATATTGGCCAATCCAGTTCAGGGAAGTTCTCAATCTGAGAATGCACACCTGGAAAAACACAACGTTGCTGAACCATAAATACCTGCAACAGTAGGCTTCTCTAGTCGACCATCTTTCACTCGTTGTCTTAGATCCTCACGTTCTTCCTGAAAAACGAAACTTCACAAATCTGTGCATATTCTTTGCAACAAAATGCAAAACTATATTCTACTGGCGTGAAATGGTACATGGAGATATTAAGAAACAAAAATAAAAAAGAACTCCATGGTGCAAGTATGAACAAAGCATTTTCGACAACTAACTGTAAAGACTCCAAAAATGGTAGACAAAGGGATTCATGGTTGACCATAAGGGAAGAATGATTCAGTCCCTAGTATCTTTTCTTCTCCCATCCAAAATAAAAGAAAATCGGGAATGGACATTCACATTGAACAAAGAAAACATAATTCAAATCTCTAAACACTTGAATACACAGCTTACTCTCTTCTGCCTAAACTTTCACCAACTAGGTCATTCCGGAACTAGCTAGCATAAGTGGATCTATTACAAAATGGACATAATATATGTTGGGGAAGTTGCTGAAATTGTATCAAAAACTTGTTACACTTTACAGTAGACTAGTTACTTGACTTTTAGTTATTTGGTTAAGGATTTTGTAATTTTATCTTTAAACTCAAGTCACGTGTGGTTAGGTTTGGTTAGGTTGTTTTTGTACTTAAGTCATGATGATAGTATGGGTAGAAAATTAAGTTTATAGATCTCAGTTGTATTACACAGATTTTGTATTGCAGAAAAACTGAAATCAATATATCTCTCATCTTCCTCATTTTATTCAAGCTTCTTCTGATTTCCAGAATCCATTTATTACTGCAACCCCATTTACATTAACCTCGGAATTGTAAATTGATATGCATGAGAAGAAATTCTTGGATGATCTGAATCTATCATGTAAGATTATGGATCTACTAGTGATATAATAACATGTGTTAATTTTCATTAAATATTAAATATTTATTGATTATTATCTATATATTAATAATTAATGATAATTACATACAATTAATGTACCAATAATTGTTTAATGTACCAATAAATGTTTGACATTTAATAAAAATTGATATATATTATTATGTTATTAGTGGGTTTATAATCCTACATGGTAGACTGAACCATCTAAGAATTTTTCCTGCATGAGAGGATCCCCCAACGACAAAATGCTTCATAAACCTTTTCTTTCATTTCTTCACAACTCCTATTTACCGCCTTCATCTTCAATCTTTGCATATTACAATCTGCAAGAGGAATCAAAGGGTGTGAGATTTCTAGGAATTCCATTAATTGCATAGAAAACCAAGCAGGAACTAGTCTCCACGATAACACATTTCCTGGAGCTAAGCACTGCATTGTCACACAGCTATAATTGAATGAATTGATAGATGTATTGCATTTGATTTTTCTGTTAAACCGATAAATATATAAACATAACTCTATCAATTAAAAACAGAACTATTTTTTATTGGTTTTATAAGAAGTCACAAACTTAAACTTACTAAATTAAATCAAATGATAAAATAACAATATACAAACATTTTTACTCTATATATTAATTAGTAAAGCAATTTAAAAAATCAAATAGAATTTTCATTATATTGTATATTTTTTAAACTTGTTCAGAAAATTTTAATTCTAATATATTAAATAATAAACATGCATAAACTATAAATTTATTTATATCTTTTATTTTTAGACTAAATAAATGTGTTTTTTTATGAAATATATAATCAAAATACAAATATAATTACGGAAATAGGTAAATAAATTGAAAACATGTGAACAAATAAAATATTAAAAAAATATTTTAAACAACATCATCAAAAATTATATTGATAGTCATAATTTTTTAGAATTATATTAATGAGTAGCTTTGTAAACAGCATCATCTTATTTGAAATCTTCATTTATAATTGATCATATAAATTGATAAAATAATTATATAGAATTTACTATTATGGCAATATATAGAAGTTTGATATTTAAATAAAAAATAAAATTTTGATTTTTAAATAATTTATAAAAATAATGATATATTTTTTAAATTAATTTTTTTATTTATTAATAAAGATGACAATTTAATTTTCTAACTTATTTCACTACAAAAAAAAAACAGGATCGCTACGGACTAAATCCGTAGCGAAATCGTACGGATCCGTAGTTAAATAATTTAGCGACGGAAATAGCGACGGATATTGATCCGTAGCAATATCATTTGACGCTAAAATTAGCGACGGATATAGCTTCAGATTAGCGACAAAAAATGTTCCGTAGCGAAATCCGTAGCAATATTGATACGGAACTGTTCCGTAGCGAAATCCGTAGCAATATTGCTACGGAACTGTTCCGTAGTGAAATCCGTAGCAATATTGCTACAGACTGTTTCGTAGCAAAAGCCGTACGGATTTTGCTACAGAACTGTTCCGTAGCGAAATCCGTAGCAATATTGCTACAGACTGTTTCGTAGCAAAAGCCGTAGCAATATTGCTATAGACTGTTTCGTAGCAAAAGCCGTAGCAATATTGCTACGGAACTCTCCGTTGCGAAATCCGTAGCAATATTGCTACGGGACTCTCCGTCGCAAAATCCGTAGCAATATTGCTACGGAGCAATCCGTAGCAAAGTCCGTAGCAATTTTACCATTTTCCATTTATATTTTTAATATTTCCAAAATTTCACAAAATTTCACACCTGTAAAATAAGACTTCTATAATTAACAATATCATTCACATTCTTCGCCCCCAATTCTACAATATTTTTCCAAATATTCAGATGATGAATCATAAATTAAATGTGAAACAAATAAAAT